>JAPDSC010123478.1:3250-23062 GCA_026290005.1 Latrodectus geometricus | reverse complement strand
CTTCAGAATCTTTAACATATTCTTAAAATCTTATAAAAATATTTTGTATTTAAGTTTTTTTAATGTTTGTTTACATGAGATGTTTACTATGAGGACTAAATTTGTAATATGCACTGATTCCCAAACTCATTTGTGAATTCATTTTAGTATGAATACATAGTTTACACGATTAATTTACTTTTTTAATTAAAATCGAAAGAAAAGTTCATTTTATTAAATACATTTATTTTTGAGCAACGACGAAAGATAAAAATAAAACTAACTATAAATTTCAAAAATGTTTTATGAAAATTCAAACATTTCAATTAGGAAAGAAAATAATTTTAATATGATTTACAGTATAGAAAAACACTAATTCACACAAGGCAATAAAATATCGATATATTTGATGAAATCAATAACCAAATTATTCATATTTGATTATAAAATATCTATAGAAATTACTTTAGTCTCTTATTATTGTTTTTACTCAAGTAAAAAAAAAAATAAAAAATGATCAATATTAATTATTTAAATAATTTTTGAATAAATTTGACTATCATTCATTATACAGTTGTTGAAAGGATCAGTTTTTCTTTGAAGTTTTTAGAAACTGAACTATAAATATTGACATCAAAACTGCTTAATTTTAATTGACAAAATTATTTGAAATTTTATGAGCGTATTTTATATCAAAGGTATTTATATATTTTATTATGCATTTTATAGTAAAATATTTCATTTAAAGATGAAATACTTTTAGAAATCAGTTACCTCAAGGTTTTCTAGAGAATTACTATAAGATTTTTTTATTGATTACTATGCTTTTAATCATAGAAATCTTTTGAAAAATTATCAAGATAATTCTTTAGTTAAAAAAATATTTATATTAATGATATCTTAGTAAATACCTTGTTGAAAATTTTAATTAATAAATAATTTTAATCAAATTTAAAATTGATATTTATTATTGAATAAATATTTTAAAAATTCATTAAATTAATCGAAATGAATAGTTTTAAAACAATTATTTTGCAAAACATATAAAAATAATAAATATATTTTATTTATATGAAGGAATAACTTATAATTACATTAAACAAGAAGTTTAATATTTTCTGAAAATTGTCATATGGCACAACAGACGATACTATGGTTGCTGTATTAAGCCTAAGTTACAGTGGTAAAACTTTTAATAGTATCATAAAATAAAAACAGTCCATTTTTTAAAATCTTAATAAATTTTTTTTTTTGTAGAAAAAGTAATAATTTGAGTTAAAAAATCTATCCTAAATGTTCCGAAGTTGCATAAAAAATATACAAATACAATTACACGATTTCAAAAATCTTTGATGTAGCCTTATCAGCATAGGGATAAAATGAAATATATGAAAGTTTTCCGCCAGAGAATAACTGAAAATTTGAATGCATTTTTCTTGCTGACATAGCCATGTATACTGATTCAAATGGTATTTTGGAAATATTCAATATGGCATGCAAAGCTAGCAGAAGTTTTATTAAATTGTATGCATCATTCAACAAAACTTCTCTGTCTAGTAAAAAAACTAAGTCGAACATCCACATCGTAAGCTAAAAAAATATCTGTATAAATAAATAAAAAAGAAAATTTCTGTTTCTGAGACGACAAGAATAGATTTATGAATACTTCAAGAGTTTTCATAAACGCTTCTGTTGCATATTCAATGCTATCAAGTATTTGATGCTATTACTTTTTGGATGATAAAATAGCGTCTTTTCTTTTAGTGACATTTTTTAAGTAGAAATACAAAAATAGTTTATGTACTTTTTATAAGAAAAGGAAGAAAATTACTTAGATATTATTATTCACTATGTTAAAAATGGCAATTTAAGGATTGTGAAATCACATAAATTGCTATTTTTGAAACTAAAACTTTGCATTTTTTTGTTGATGACTCTTAAAACTCTGGAATTTTATTATGATTTATGAAAAAAATGCTGTTATATAAAATACTTTTAATTTAGAAGATCCTCTTAAGACATAAAATGATTTAATGGAGGTGCCATTTTGGGTCACAGTAATTATAAAAATTCAGGTTTTAAAAATTGACAGTAGATTTGCAATTGTTACTTGAAAATATTTGCTATGAAATACATTAACAATCTTTGAAATAATTAAATTAATAAAAGCTGTGCAATTTATGTTTGACTTCACAACTAAGCACAAGTTTGCAATTCTTTTTAAAAGCAAAAGATTTTACTTTTAAATTACTTAACCACAATTCTTAAATTTTAGAATTTTATACTTTGTCTTCTATAATTTAAATTGTAAATTTTTAATTATATATTTTAACTGGAAAAATAAAATGGAGTTTTAAATGTGAATAAATTATTAAAAAAATTATTTTAAATTTATGCTTATTCTAAACAAAAGAATTGAACCATTTTTTTTAAATTAGAAAGTTCTTTTTTAAATTTTATTAATTTGCAAAACGTAATTGGAAACAATGGTTTGAATTATTCTAGCAAATTAGCTGCTTTCATTAATTTAATTGCTGAATTTTTCTAAAAGCAATTAATGTATGTTTAAAACAAACGAGTTTTTTCAGAAAGACTTTTATATTTCTGTATCAAAAAAAAAAAAAAAAAAAAAAAAAAAAAAAAAAGAAATGATGTGAGTTTGTTTAGCCTTCGAACATTTCCATATTTTATTTCTCGTTTTTCGCCATAGGGAGTATTTTGTTACGTGATGTTACTCCACATAACGTCCCACACTAGGAGTTAATGAGTTAAGTGAATCACAGAGCTTCCTAAGTCGTATACTTTAATTATTAATACAGAACTATCAGTAAATAAAACATTATTTATGTAAACATTATTACAAATATACTAAAATACGGGCAATGTTTTTCATTTGAAAAAGGCATATTTTTAATTTAATTTAAAATAAATAATATAGTATTGGACATAAATAATATAGTATCGGAAATTTATATCTGGCTATTTTATTCTTAATTCTTACTTATTATGCATAGGTGAATGCAATAGTAAATTTGAAAATTTATTTACAATGAATGTTCTACCTTTCATTACATTTATGTACATTCTTTTGATAAGGAACATCTAAATAAGATATTGGTATCATTTTTTTAATTAATCACCCTAAACATGTGAAAAAAATGATTATTTGTATGATCTAAGTTTTTCATTATACCTAATTCTAAGAATTATGTATTTATAAATAGATTTAAATTATTTCAAAAGAGATAAATTCATCAATAAAGAAAACATCAAAATTATTTCTTTCTATACATTTTTAGAATTTAGTACGTTGTATACTTAATGTGTTGAATTCAGTATATGTTTTGGTAAGCTTTCAACTTTTGCACTACTCTAATACATTACAAATAAATATTAAAATAAATGTAATATTATTTTAAAGCTGCCTACCCTGTCTAGTGGTTAGCGTACCTGACTACAGATAGGGATTACCTGGGTTGGAATCGCAGCTCGGGCATGGGTGTTCTTTCTCTGTATCAGTGTTTCTTATCCTTTCCTCAGATGATGGATGAATGTGGCCTGCCTTATAAACGGGTTTGTGGTGGTGTAACGTGGGTAATGCTACTTGCCTCCGTGACTTGGTTCATCAGGTAACGATAAATGAGTAGCAGTTTCTGGCCATGTTGGGGCGAAGGGTTAATCACCAAGTTAGAAAAAAAATATGTTATTGGAAAATAATGTAAAAATTTTTGGAAGATTTTATTATTTGATATTTTTAGTCTCATTGCACTTAATTTAAGATAATTATGTGATTATGAAATAAATTAGAAAAAAAAAGACTTTACAACTGTGAATATAAAATATATTATTTATATTTATTAATTTCTATAATTATGTTCAAAATATTTTTTTAAACTTATCTTTGAATTTAATGGTCAGTAAGTAAATCATATTAACAGTTTTCGGAATGTTAAATTTTAATTTTTGAATGAACTAAGTTGAATTCACAGTTTCTAGAATTACTTTAGCACGCTTAAATTAAATTTTTAAATTTCAATAATTCAAAAGTATACTTCATTATAGTATTTATTTCTTTGAAATATTTATTCAAAATAAATTATTAATGGAGGTATGTTTGTGTTCTTTTTTGTAAATATAATTTTGTGTTTCAAGATAAAAGAAAATTATGGAAATATGATTTGAATGATTCATGTAGAAAAATATATTTCCTAAAGGATTATTGATTGTAAATATATTTTAACTTCCTTTTCATACATCACCAATTGTTAGAATTTTAAATCCTTGCATACATTTATCTAAAATGCTCACAATAAATTACTGTATTCATAAATTAAATTCGCATTCATAAATAAATTAGGCAGTTTTTCCCAGGTTTTTAAATTTTGAATTTAGAGTATTTATTTAGAAAAAAGATTTAACTTTAAATTAAACATACACTGTTAATTTTTTATTGTCGAAACAATTGCTAAAAAAACTAGTATATCATGTTTTTATTCTATTAGCTCACTAAAACATTTAAAAATTTTCTTCATTAAATTAATTCTTCATTATTAATATTTTTAATATTATTAAAACATCTCTGTGATTTACGCAATTTAAATGCAGATAATAGTACTTATAATACATTTGTAACAATTTAAAACATAAATTAATTATTATAGAATAAGTTTATATTCTATGTATTGAATTTACGATAGGTTTCGATATTCATTTCTAATACATTATATGCACACATATACTAAATGTATTTGAATTGTAAAATTGAGGATGTTAATTCAAAAGAAGAGAAAGATATTAGGTATAAAATAAAACAAACAACACATTTATGTTGCTCTGATGTATTTTAAAATTACATATTGTTTTTGCAGATTTTAAATTACATAAAATTGCAGTTATTTTAAGCTGAAAATTATAAAAACCTGCAATAAATGTACAATTGCATGTAAAATGTTTTTTCAATAAAATTTTGTTTTTCATGATGATTACAAATATATACTATTTAAAATTTGAAAAGATTTGCAAAATTGTCAAATTCTTCAAATTGTCATTCTTAAAAACGTTAATGTTCAGCAAAATCATAACAGTTATTTACTCTTGATTGAAATAAATAAAATCCTATGATTAAATTTAACAATATTTTTGGCAACATATTTTGATTAATGTGATTGAAATGAAGAAAATTTTTTACTCATTGTCAATATCTAAAATGTTGGATCGGGAATCAAAAGTATTAACAGTATGATAAATGTAATTTAAATGCGTAATATCCCATGGAGTTAAAAATTGATTATTTTTTTAAGTTTAAAACTATTTTATTTCAAGAAAGATGGTTAATTTATAATTATCAACGTTTTCGGGGAACAAATTTTTTGAGAATAAATAATTTCTACCAAAATTTCGAAATGGTAATTTTTTTTTCTGAAACAAAAATGTACATGATTAACGAATTCAAAGAATTATTAATTGAAAGGTAAAATATACATAAAGTCCTCTTGAAAAACTATTATATTAGATTATCACATTAAATATATTTGAGTAATATAACTTTGTAACAATTTTTTAATTTTTTTAATATTCTGTCTGATCATTAATAATACATGATTTATTCTTTAAATTTCTGAGTAAAATTTCATTGCGATATAAATATTCTCAAAACCCAAGATAATAAATTCTAAATAAAGACATAAATATATTTAAACATTTTATTATAGCCTTATGTTATTAAGAAGCATGTAAGAAATAGTTTATTACATTGAAATGAACAATTCTAAATTTTAAAGCTTTTATTTTATTTGAAATTTAATATTTTATACTAACAATGCTGAAAACCACTGCATATGTGCACTTCTTTAAAATAAATCAGATTTAGATTTACAGTATATAAATATTCTCAAATCTCAAGACAATAAATTCTAAATGAAGACATAAATATATTTAAACATTTTATTTTATTGATTAAGTGAATTTCAAATTACGAATAAAATATATCGAATTTTGTAAAGTAATTTATGATTTCTAGATATTATAAAATAATTTTATGATTTTATTCTATACCTACAACAGAATGTTTCTTCAATTTAACACAATAAAAAAAATATTAATCAAGCATGTTTAAGTATCAATAGGTAAAATAATGTTTTCATTATGAGTTTACTTTATTTGTGTGAATTAGCAAATGT
This sequence comes from Latrodectus geometricus, assembly GCA_026290005.1. Taxonomy (NCBI): domain Eukaryota; kingdom Metazoa; phylum Arthropoda; class Arachnida; order Araneae; family Theridiidae; genus Latrodectus; species Latrodectus geometricus. Next base: position 16,904 of record JAPDSC010123478.1, on the reverse strand, counting down.
TCTAAATGTATTTTAATTTTAAATACGAATTTGAATACTTATAGTAATTACAAATGTATTTATTCTAAGCATTGTTACAGTTTTAGTAATATGGGAGAATTCTAAATATTTCAAAAATATTTTCATCCATTGGAAATAAAGAATAAAAAAGAAAACACTCTATTAAGCTTAGAACACTCTACATATAAATATTAAACTTAAAAGAAATATTAAAAAATAATAAAAAGTTGTAGTAAAATGTAAATTCGATTTCAATTTTTATTAGTTTACATAATAAAAAATACACTGAATAAAAATTTCTTAAAAAGTCATTAATTCAAAGGACTTTAATTAATAATAATAAGAAATACTTTATTAAGATCATTGAGGATATTGATATTATAATAAGAAAAATATAGCAAAATTAACAATTTTTTAAAATTTTAATAAAAAATATACTTTTAAATATAGTTTTTACTAAGGTAATTATTTATTAATAGAACACAAAATAATCAAATTTATTATTGTTTTTATTTAAAGAATAGTATTTTTTATAATTTAAATTAAATTTTATCAAGAAAGATATATACAACGAAAGAATTTTTAAAATAGAGTTAATAATTTCAAGTGAAGTTAGAAATAATAGAAGGATGATTGAGGCACAATTTTTCCTTCAATGTAGTATGGAAATACCTCTTTAATGAACTACACTAAAGAGTTAATCTGAAATATCAAATATATTAAAATGATCATTTAAAAGCTAAATATTAAGGGAACATTAATGCAATGTTGATACAGAAAATTCTTTATGGTTAAGATATACAGAAATTTTCTTTTTTCCGAAAATTATATTGTAACGAATTCTTTTTAGTGTATTTACACTACAGGAAATACTTTCTATAAATATTAATACAGAAGTATCGTTTCAGAAATATTTAGTAATGTAAAGATGCGCAAATTTATAAGCTGAATACGTTTACAAATATTTCATTGAAGCCTTCTTTCCATCACACATCTACCTTTATGCATGCAAATTTGTACTTAGTTTTTCTCCGCTCTCAAGGAATTCATTTTACATATTTTTTATTTTCAAATTTTATTGCTGGATGTTTAAACTATAAACTTTCCACCATTTTCAAACTTCTATTTAATGTTTTATTTATGTCCCTCGACAATTTATAATATTTGATTTTTCATTTATATTAAAAGATGGCATGAAAAATTATTTAAATAAAGAAAAAATTCTTCTAAAACATGTTTTTTATAGATAAATTGAAAATAAAGTTAACAATAAGTTATAAATAATTTCAAATAAATTTAAAAGTAACTAATGTATACATTATTTTGTATTTGGTTAAATTCAGCTTTAGTTTTAAACAGCCATAAATATAAGGTAATAAATAATTTCCCATATTTTTGGATGTCGAACTGAATATACTTAAAACTTTTTAAGACAATAAACGAAAAATATAGCCTTAGAATGAAATATCATCAATTTCCAAAGAAAATAATTAGGCATTTATTGGAAATTTCTTTACATGATGTCAAATGCATTACGCTTAGAATGATTCACAGAAAATACAATCTTGAGGAGTTAAGGTGTTCATTGTAACAGAAAACGTAGTTTGATGTCAGCAAATAGTCAAGTTACAGCAATTGTTTTCTCCCTGTAAAAAAAAAAATAATAAAAAAATAATAAACAAAAAACATAAATTCTAGGAAAAATAATTTTTTTTTGATTAAGCATTTTTTGGTACAAATAATCAAAAATTATAAAAAAAAATAATATTTAATTTCAAAACTGGCATTTTTATATAACTTGTTTATTTAAATCTAAATTGCGTTTAATACAGAATTATGAAGCAAAAATTAATTCTCGGTAAATTTTACTTATGTAAGCATTAAATAGAAAACAGAAATATGCGGCAATAGCTTTCTGGTGATGTCGTAATTATAACGTCACTCTATCTAATATAAATAATAGGATTACTAATTGACACTAATATTTTTCAGTTGGACTGTGATGTTAGGAGTGTCCAATAAGGCTAAGTGTGAAAATGTAAATTTGTCAATTCTTAGTTGGTCATTTTATAATATGTTGTTATACCGCTATGTATTTTAAAATTTTAAAATTTTTATATTAAAATATTCACAAAATTCTTTAGATATGTGAAATGAATTTTAAGAAAATCATCCCTACAGCAATAATTCATTGATTATTCATTAATGTCCTTCAGTTTTTGGAATCTTCAGGCTTTCTATATGATGGATACTTCAAGTTTGTGTCTACAGTGAAACGATTTAATCGGTTAAAAAAATATGCTAGTGGCTTACCGGACTTACTGGGTTGGAATAAGTTTGTGTGACGCAACTCTTATTTTATGACGTAACATGAATGTGTACATGCACGAAATTTGATTGTTTTCCAGTAACCCTTGAAGCATTTGATCAGTAATTTGTTTTTATTTAATTAAAGTATAAGCTTTTGAAGTAAAGTGAAAAATTTGGGTTTTGAATTTTTTTTTTTTGAGGATTGGTTTACAGTAAATATTTTTAAGTTTCTTAGTTAAAAACATTTTTTAAAAGCCCGAAAAATGTATTTTCATATTGCTTTCGTTATTTCAAATTATTTATTTTTCTCGTGGAGTATCTATGGCCACGTAAAAATTGCTAGACTATCGTGAATGAATTTTCGAGAGCTATAAAACCTGTTGTGCAATCCATGCCGATGATTCTACAAGCATCAATGATTAGGTGAGTTATTTTATGTTTTCAATTAATATATTGCTATTTTCAGAATAGTAATGTAGCATAGCTTTATCAGAATAGTAATGTTGATTGATTTAGAAAATCTGGTACTTTGTAAGAATGTATATTTGCTTCATAGAATTGTTTTTATTGTCTCGTTTAAATGTGGGTACATAGCAGTACACCAAATTTATATTTAAATTAAATGCTACTACCCAGTCGATTAAAATTTGAGTTTTCATAAAGACTGACATTTTTTTCACGTTATAGTCTTAGCGTTGCTCAGTTCGTTGCTTGGTTCAATGCAGTCCGAGATCGGGTACACTGAATGTTTTCTTTTTTTAAACAGAGTGCCAGTGCCTGGTTAGTTAAAATTCAAGTTTTAATAAAAACTTAATTTATTCATATTTTATATTTAGCTTCATTGCAAGGTTGTAACCCGTTATTGCATGATATCTATTTTATATAATACAATCTTTGTGAAATTAATTTATAGTCATTAGAATCTTAATATTTTTGTAGTTTTTTATTTAATATTTTATGTTTTTGTAATTTTAATATTAAGTAAATATTTTATTAGAGTTTTAATATTCGCAGTTTTGAAACTTAAAATGGGTGATTTTACAGTTTAAGATAAAATGCGATCGTTATTTGGTTACAGGATTTTGCTAATAGTGACATAATTTAGGTTTGAGAAGTAACTATACAGCTATTGAGCAAAAATTGGAGGTCGTACATTTATAGTGACAAAGTCTTTTCCCTTTTTTAAATGTATGTGTGAACATTTTCTTTAATATTCTTTTTGCAATGCCTACCAATACTTCAGAATCAATTCATTCAGTTAGAATTCCAGTTAAAACTACCGGAAATAGCGGATTAAAATTTCACATAGTTGTTGCAGCAGTAGAAGTGTTGCATATCCGATATTGTTAATATTGCATTGTCCGATATTGCATGTCCGATATTGTAAACCTCCAAAAGAATTGTACAAAATTTTAAAATCTCATTCTTGTACTTTCCGCAATTTGATGGTTCAAAATTGCGAATATTGTTGCAAAAGTTACAATTCGGAGATTAACGACCTTTGCAGTTATTGCAAGAAAGGAGAAATTTATCTGATAGAAGGTTGATATTTTAAAAATAGTATAGTTGTAAAGACTTCAACGCAGCAGACATTTTATCTGCTTTTAAGGATTTAGATAGATTGTATTTAATCACACAGTCAACGAAATTTCGTTCTTTAGTTCTGTCGTAAATTCTAATTTTTCAGTAAATTTGAGCTTTCAAATGTGAAAAAATGAAATGCCAAGTTACGGTTGAATTTAAAAAGATTCTCACGTTTGTTATTTAGAGATTTGAACAGGATAGAACGTGGCAATCTAATGATAAAAGCTTATATCATTCACAAAAAATGAATTTTGTATTACACCTTTTTGGTCAATAGGCTTTTAAAATTAATTAGACCTTTTAATTTTCAAGAAAACTAAACGACTCGTGTGTGCCAGGTGCAGCAGATCATAGCCACAGTCAAAGCAGTTTATGTAGTTATGATAATAGTAAGGTTTTACGATTTTTAATCGATAGCGGAGTTGCTGTAAGTTGCATTCCTCGAAAATTAAAAACTAGAAGTATGCTTAAAATCTTTGTCTTGTAGTGGCTACCCAGCAAACACAAAAATGCCGGGTATTCATCGGGCCGCTGCTGCGAGCCGTCTTGGCCAGCAACGGCCCACCACTATTTGGCCTCGCCGGCTCCGTCAATAAAGTGGTCGTCGTCATTGATGGTGGGCCGGCAGTACGGTCCTCTGCTGGCCCAACGCTGGTTGGCCAGCAATGCCGTATTGGCCGCGTGTGGCCCATGTAATTTCCGTACACGGTTATTCATCGGCCCTGTGACGTTTGGCCATCAGTGGCCGCTTTTACCGACGTGGAGTCAGTTATAACTTATACTTTATTTCTACAAATAAAAATGAAATATTTATTCATTTTTATCTGCTTATAGTTTATATGTTGTGAAGATAATATCCCATTAAATTAAAACTGAATCTGTTTTGGTTAGAAAAGCAGTTTTCCTCCTTAATTAGCAAGTGACATTAAATGCACATTTATTTCATAAAAAAATTATATATAAACTAAAACAATTTAAAAAATGAATGTCCAACTCTCACCATAATGAGCAGATAATATCCCCACATATAACAGTTTATTATTAAACTTGAAATAAATTAATAACCCCCAAATATTACAGCTCGTTTTTATTAGATTTTAATAATTTTATTAATCTGAAATGGATTTTCATATTTTATGAGATTTATTTTTAAAATATTGTTTTCTCATGAATTTATTTATAGAAATGTTATTTAAAATCATTTTTTACTTTGTTCATATTATTTTTGAAATTATACATTATTTATAATTATTTTATTTTGATTTCTTGAGATTATTTTTTTAAATAGTTACTTCTTTTTTTTAATATTTCTATAAGCAATTTTCAATTGATTGTTAAATTTTGAGCATGTAAATATGCATAAAATTCTAACTTAATTATTTTAAGACATTTGTTTTAATGATTTATTACTGAATTTATTTTAGATTAAATAGCATATATGTCACATAAAATTTTTTTATTAAAAGTGGTTTATAATAAGACGGGATCCAGTGTAAAATATTTTTTATTTTCTCTTATGAATGAATTCTTGTTATTTATTTACAGCTTTCAATTTATAAGTTTTCTTCTTTTATTCCTTCCTCCTTCCCGATCTGAAGCATTTCGCAGCCAATTTTTCACGTACTCTTCTATTTTGTGCTGGGAAATGTTTGAATATTCTCTTTGTTGTCGAACACTTACTGAAAATAAAAACACAATTCAACTAACAAAAGTGATAAATTCAAATTACTTTTTGTAATCTTTAATAAATAACTTCTGAATTATTTAAAAAAAAAATAGAAAAATTTTAATTACAGAAAAGAAGGAACTTTAATAAAGATAATTCTTACAGTAAATTATTATTTTTTGTTTGATCCATATTTATTGATAGGATTTTTAAAAACAATACAATTTTCACAATGAAATAAATTGAGAATTTCATGTTTATGTAAGTTTGAAAATTATCTTTTTACATTATATTGATGAATATGTTTAAGGCGGTATACTGCTTTAAATTTCAGTCATAAATATTTTTCATTATATTTTCTTTTAACATGAAAGAAATGTTTTAATATTTGAATTTCTCACTATTTGCTTAAATTTTGACTATATTTCCTTCCATTATAACATGTACAAGCAGCAGTTCTTACAATTCAACAGATTGAAGTATTTTAAGAGAAGAATAAAATGTAATAAAATTATTTCATATGTAACTGCATTACAGAAATAAAACTTTTATGTTTAATAAAAATTACAGAAAATAATATTAAGAAAAAAGAGGGGAAGTAAAATGACACAAACAGTTAGTTACCTCTATAAAACTCATAATTGGAATCTTTTTTATTTTGATTTATAATATTTATTTTTGCATAATTATTTCACACACACAATTATATTTAATTTTATATATTAAAACAACTATACCAAAAATGAATTTCCAGTTCTTAATGTAGTAAACTGATAATGCAGTTAGCCAAATATTACTGTTCATTTTTATTAAAAAATTTGCAACAAAATTATTTATATTCTATTAGATTTGGCAGTTACTTTTATTTATTTTTTTTACTAATAATTCTATAAGCTTCAATTCATTGCTAAAAGAGTTTAATACGAAAATATACATGAATATCAAGTAAATTATTATTTCAAAATATTATATTTAAAAATAAAAAGAACCTAGAATAATTATTTTTACATTTAAAATAATAACATGGACTTAAATTTACAACGAACTTATAACAAGCCAATCATTTGAATAGTTATATGAACTAGTCATGAATTCAACTGTTTCTGTTCATGGTTTTGATTCTCCTCTTAATGTTAAAACTAGTGGTGTAGTCCATTTTTTACTGTAGAGATATTAGCCCAATTCGTTCTTGTATGCAAAAAGAGATCATTAAGTGACAAATTATAAACCACGTAAAACAGGTCAAATTGAGTACGTCAATAAAATTGTCATTTAAACTTTAAAAATCTGGAATTCTTAATACAAGCATAATAAAGCAGATAAGTTTTACAGTAATTTGCTTTAATTTTAAACAGACAATTATTTATGAACACAAAAGGACTAATTTGATCAGATGTAATTGTATTTATTTACCAGAAATAAGTTGCAAAATTTTCTTGTATTCCTGAATAGAAGTTTTCTGAGCGCTGCCTTTCCAATTTAGTTTCTGTGCTAGATTATTGATCATCAGTTTTGATAATATTTTTCTCGTGCACTCATTTTCATCCTTACCACCCAAGATTGCCAAAATTTTAACCTAAAGAAAAATATTTTTTTATTTATTTTTTTAAATCAATCACTCCATTACCTGTTAAAAAAATCTGAAACATCAAAAAACCTATGGATAATATTTATATCTAGATAGTTGTAAGTTTAATTAACCAAAAATACTTTTTTAGCTACATTTATTTATTTTAATTGATTAAATTTTTGAGAAAATTTAAACTTTAAATACATAGATTTACATATGGAATTACATATGGAATTAGATGCTGAAAATATTTTTGGCTTCAATGCGTTTAAATTTTAGTATACTAAAACAAATTTTTAATTCATATTTATTGTAATATATTGACTCATCAAATTTTGAAAAAATAAACATTTTTACTGGTATAAATTAAATTATGTAGTAGTTTTCATAGAATTACTATATAATTAATTATTAAAATCTTAGATAACATTTTGAGGTTTCATAATGTGTAATACATATATTGTACACACTAAAAGATATTTTTACGTAATATTTTTACCATTTTACTAAATTCTTCTATGTCTTTGAGTCTTTCTTCTACAGCTTTTAATTCATCGAAACTTTTAACTGGTAATACACTCTCCTGTTCAGGAATAACTGTATTAGGAAGTAATTCCTGCAAAAGCATCGTGTTCTTTTGAACATCTTTCTTCAGTTCAAAGATGATGCTGTATAATGATTTCATCATTACTAGAAGGATACATATTAATATTAGCATCTGTCTATATGAATAAAAAGTTTTATTGAAAATAGGAATAAATAGTAGAACCATTTCAAAGAAGTTTTAATTGAATAATATTGGAGAACTCTAAGTGTCTGATTATTTTTTAATCCTATGTTTTATTATATTTTTAAGATTATAATAGAAAAATGTCTACAATTTATAATGTATATTTTACATTTTTAAGTTTAAAAAGCCATATACTCAGAAATAATTAATGAAATAAAAAAATAATGAAATATCCAAATGAAAGAGCTTAATTTTTTACCCTTGTATATAAGTAGAATGTGTAAAACAAAAAAAAAATGCAAATAATAAATATAGATATACAATTAAATGTGAAATAGTGCCAGCAATTAATGGGGATAAGACCTGTTAATAATGAAATATCGTAAAGTATACAACTTGATACTTTTTCTCGACATTGTAATTATATTTATATGTAAATCAAACAAACCTTCATTACTTCTACATTTATCGCACTCCTTTGAATTAGTCTGAGCTTCTAAATCCATATTTTTGTTGCAAAGACCTTCTTCCATAGTATCTGCCGAAATCGGTTCAATGTCACTGTCATACCGATAATGCATCAATTTTTTATTAGTCTTTTCATAGTTTGCTAAAATTAAATACTTAAAATTATTATCATATTATAATTTATCAAATGTGAGAAAGAAATTGCTATTAATAGAACACTTTTATCACTATTATATTAAAAATGACCATAAATTAAAATGCTTTTATGAAAATAAATAATGACAATAATAATGACAATAAAAATGACAATAAATAAATATGTCTTAGCACAATTGCTTTCCTATTTATCTATATATATTCATTGTATAAATCATACAAAATATACATTTCAGCAATTTAAATTAATTATTGTTGTCCTTTTAAGAATCTATTTATCAATGTACATTTTTTCTGCTTGAAAGAAAAATGTCTCTCACTATTTAATTGCTGGTACACACAAGAGTAAGTTGATGTGCACGCTTTAAAACAAAATACTATTATACAATCTCAAAAATTAAAAAGAATCGAGTATTATAACCTTTTATAAGCTCACCAGAAAAAGATTTTTTCAAGTTACAAAATTATAGATATTTCTAAGTTTAAAACAAAAAATTATTTTACATTTATTAAAGTTCGATATTAAAAATTATAGTAATGTAGGAACTTACATGATTGGTAAACGACTTTCACCTTAAATTTTTCCCAAGTTTCCAATGGCTTGGCATCTTTTCTTGTGAGATTTTTTATCTTATTGATGTCCTTATATGGTGGCCATGAGCATAGAATGTTATCTTCTTCACTGAAAAGCCAAGTTGTTGGTACAACAAAAAGGACATTTTTCTCATCCGTGAATTCGACGAGAGCAAATTTTTTGCAGATGTCTACCATTCTTTTTCAATGTTTTCTATTCGAAGATTAAATGTTATAGGAATATAAAAAATGGCATTTGCTTTTAAGCACAAAAATTGTGATAAATTTAAGAAAGGCTTACTTTTTATTCAGAAAATCAAATTAAAATTTAAATATTTTATTAAAAATTACATTTGTGCATTGATAATAAGCAATAATTAAGCTTTTCAATATATACTTGGTTTTTAAGTGCCTTAATTTCTAGAAATGTTACTTTCAAAATTTTTACTTTTAATGTAAAAGAGGAAAAGATACAAAGTTATCTTTATATGGGAGAAAAACATTTTTGGAAATAACTTCTTTTACAGAGTAGGTAAATAATTTTTTTGATAAATGGGAAACCTCAAAAATTGACAAATTGGCAGAATCGTAAGGTTGATTAAAAAAACTAACTTTTTTTTATATTTTTTACCAATAACATATATTTCGCTATTATTGGTCTTTACAAAATTTACAATTTTTACAATACTACCGTCTTTCACTGATACATGACAATCACTTTTTTTTGTAGAAAGAACATATGCTGGAGTTTTTATTTTGTAAAAGCAAATGCCTTTTAATTTTTCATATGGCCCCTTTGTATGCTTGGAAGATGATACCGGTTCAATAGTATTTGAATTAAATTTTTTTATTTTGATATGTTGTTGACATTCTGATAATCTTTTTATGACTTGCTGTAATGGCTGATTGCTCTTTTTTAATAAACGTTTAATAGAATGAATAAAATTTTCAAATGGAAATGCACTAAATGTGTCAAGGGGGCCTAATCTCGCAGCATCTGAGCTAAGGTGAATTAAAGAATGTACATTGTACACTAAAGATGATTCACCATAGTACTTTGGGATATTTTTAACAAACAAATTCAAAAAATCTGTTGCAAGTTTACTATTTCTTTTACACTGTAAATCTGAACATAATATCATTATTGCTACTGAAAAGAATAAAAAATGCTTATAAACTTTTTTAGGCAATAATTTTTTTAAGCAAACAGGTCCAATATATAAAAGAAATTGCCGAAACTCAGTTGCCTTCCAAAATTCAAATTCAAAAATTGTCCTTGGTTTTCGACTGAACTCATTAGGCCAAACTGTCTGTATGGTAATCAGATAAAAATTTAATTCTTCTACTTGTTTTTTTGAGAGTTTACTAGGTTGAATACCTCGTTTACCAATCCAAGTTCCTAGTAAACGACGCATCACACCTAAGCAAACTAAATGCATATATTCCTGTGGAAAATCTTCTATCATGTCTACTTTCAGTTCCTGTAAAGGACTTCTTTCTTTATGATGATCTGTCTGTAATGAGTTTCTGAAAGAATTGTCTGTACGCAACATACTATCGGCCTCTGGAAACACTAGGCAATTTTTCCAAATTCCTTTCTGAATGCATCGATCACAACCATAATAACCACTATGGCTTTTAATACCCTTAATAAAAGCTCTTGCTGGAGCATCACAAGAAAATGCTCTGATCTTTATTTTAAACTTCTTATCCTTGTAAATAAAACCATTTTCTTCTAAATCTTTCATATTACGAACAAAATCTGATAAAAAATCTTGTAAAGGAGGTTTAGATGTGCCATAAAATAATGAAATCAAAAAAGGTTCTTTTAAGTTATCTTCCTCTATTGTGCATAAAATAGGCCAAAACTGCTTAGTGTTACTTTTATAGAGATTTACTCCATCTATATTAAAATTCAAATTAAGACTGTCTGATGTCTGAACATCTAAATTCTGCAATTTTCTTGATATAGCATCATGAATTTTATAACTAAAATATTCCCCATTTTCACCCATCTTTTGAATATTTACTAGTCTAGGTGTTTTTAAAAGTGTTCTAGTATCACATGGTAAATTTGGAAACCAAAATCGCAGTCCTTTCAATAATTTATTTATATTACTGTGAGGTACAGTTGGGCAATTATTCACCCAAGTACGAAGGAAGGTTTCAATATCCTCGTTTTCAGAGTTGAAAATTCCATTTTGATTATCATCGCTGTCTGAACTAGGAAAGGTAGAAGTATCATGAGATTCTTTTTCAGTGTAACTGAGGTCTGTAAAAACTTGAGTTTGACAAACTACAGCCTCGTTAATATTTGATTGTAGATTATATGACTGTTTTGTCATTTTATTTGAATTTAAACTATTTAATTGGCCTGGCAATTTGAGCAATTTACTTTGATCATGAACTGTCATATCAAATTTACATTTTTCATCGGGTATTAAAATTTTTTGAGAGCTGGAATTAATATACTGAGCTACTTCTACACATTTTTCATTTAGGAGTGTCTCTTTACGTAACTTTTTCATTAATTGCTCTGCATCACGACGTATCTTTCTTTTTCCATTATCCATAACAAAATCTAAATTATGATAAAAAAAACTTTTTAAAAATAATTGTATTTGCATTTACAGAAACAATTAACAATGCTTATTTATATTCTACCAATTTTCTTGCTAAAATAAAATTTCACCGCTAAGCAATTTTGAATTTTGATAAATGTGAATTCAAATCATTCTTGTTAATTGGCTACAAAAATTATTTATAAAAATTTCGCAAAAGAACATATTTTATATTTTTTCGAATTTTGCAATTTTAAATATTTTTTTCCTTATTACTGAGCAATGGGACTTTATTAGTAAGAAACTTAAGGAAATTAAATTATAGGCATATATATTACAAAATATAAAATATGTTATATAATAATGATATCAGTTATTTATACTCCTTCAATAAAATAAACAAGATTTTTATTTTATATTTCCTTTATAATTAATCTAGCAAAATATTTTATATCCTAATGAAAACACCCTATCTAATATAGCAGGAAGATGTGAATTTAGCAATAGCATTAGACTAATAATTTGACAATATCGTTTATTAAAACATTAGATTTTGAATTAAGAAAGTAACACACACATTGTAGTATGACTTTTCATAATTGTATTTAAGTACACACTAATTCATATTTAACAAAGAGTTATACTAGAAATTTTTCTGTATCTAATAATGAAAGTAATTCAGTGGATAAAAAAAAATTGAAAATCAACTAATCCATAAATAAAAATATTCATTTATCGTTAATTTTCTATAAAAAAAAATCCAGAACATTCTAAATTAAATATTTAAACTTAATTCTAAAGTATAGTTTTTTCCGAAAAATGTAAATCAAATTTTCGAACTAAAATAATCATATTTCACAGATTAAATATATTTAAACATTAAACGAAATAAAATTCATTGGGAATTCCAATTTTTATTTTTAGAAAATTAAAATAACTTACCTTTTATTAAGTTGATGTTGATCAAAAAGTTATTTCTAAATATATAGAGATGTTAGTAAATTCTACTGCACGCGTAATTCTGTTTCCCGCGTAATCTAGTCGATAGTTCTCAAAGTTCATGGAATTCAATTTGAGTTTACCAATTTTGGCGAAATAGTTCACGAAAATAAATGTACTAACGCCAAAAGAAAAAAAAATGCCCTCCAAACATGACACAGGAATTGCTTATTTTTAAAGAACTTCTTGCTATTTTTTGCATATAATAATCTATTTTCAAAATATTTCAATATTTTTTTAAATACTTTTCAAATTTTAGATCAGAATATCTTATATCTGCTTGCTTTGATTTCTTCAAAATCTTGTAATATTTTTTTCTTTTCATTTGTTCGTGTTCTAACGAAGTCAATAAATGTTTAAAATTGGTAATAAAAGAGTAGGTAGAGAATAGCTAAAAATAATTTAATATAGAAGATCTTAATGTATAATATTTGAAAGTACCGTCTTTAATCTAGTAATAAAATACTAATATTTTTTCAGTTCTAATTTGTTCCAAAGTTATCACTCCAAGGAAAAGGTTAGTATTTATATTTTGTCTTTAATTTCTCACTTTTTCAATTTTAATCATTTGCAAGAAATATGAATAGAACATAAATTACACTCAAAAATTAACTTCATACAACATGATAAATATTTCTACCAGAGCTTCGAACTTGAACTAGCCAAATTTGGCCCTAAAAAAAATGTTGGCGTTGAATAATAATATATATATCATAGGTGGCGCTGTGTGCAGAGCTTGATTTTTCAGAAAAAAATAAATTAATTAATTTGTGTGTATGAATTAAAATTAAAATTTGATTGAAAATATTGATTCAATCGAACACATGGTGCGTAAAATCTAATGAGAAGCATTATTCACCTGATAAAAATTTACGATAAAACTCGTTAAAAAATCCTTTATAATGAAATAATAATGTAAAAAATTTAACAGAATTTTAGTGATTGTCTTTTGAAATTATTCAAGAATTGAAAGTTAACTGAATTGCATATGGTCATTCAGGCTGTCTTTTTTTTTTTTTTTTTTTTTTTTTTTTTAA
>JAPDSC010123472.1:0-10645 GCA_026290005.1 Latrodectus geometricus | reverse complement strand
AGATGGGACAATTTATATTCAGTGTAATCAGGCTCAGGGATAGCATTAAATGCAGTTTCAACTATGAAATTCTCGGATGTTAAAGAATCTGTAACGTTGCGATTACTAGAAATTGAAACTATGAGCCTAGAATTTAATCAGCTTCTGTTTGTGAGATCAATGTGTAGAACTCTTCATGCTTCAAAATTTACATTGCAATTGTTCTTTAGCTTTTATTTGTTTCACATAGAGTTCACAAAAGTCCACCAAAGAGGAAGTGTAGGTATATTAAATGACCTTTCAGCAGTGAAATGATTTTGGATATTTTTATCATTTGTCAGTCTTGTCAAGATTCCTTTTAGTTCTCGATCAGTCCCAAAACATTTTGTACCTCGATCTAAAAAGATTTTGCTTGGTCATTTTCTGCGAATAACAAATCCTTTGAGAAAAGCTGTAAAGACTTTTGTAGTTTAATTATTGATTATTTTTACATGTAAAATCAGACGTAAAGACAAATGTAAGAATATTTGGTTTCCCTCCTCGTCTCTCTCGAAATTTTATTTGAAAAGGTTCAATAAAATCCAAGCCAACTCTCGAGAATATTCCGCTTGGCACTACAGTAGTCTAATCATTGTATGCATTGCCAAATTATTTTTTTCTTTACTTCTTAGCAGTTAATGATCCCAAATTTCTGAATGAGTGAGGGCATTGATGTTACTCCGCGAAGTAGACACGTTTCATTAAATTACTTAATTAACAGATCTATTCCATGACATTTATTAAGCAAAATGATTTGATGATTCTGGTTTTCTGGAATGATAGAATTTATAAACCATCCACCAGCTCTGGTAGTTTCTTTTTCGCCAAGAAAAATATTTAAAGGTAAAAGCTTACTACTAAAAATTAAGCTCTTTCTATCATTTAATGAATTAATTTCTTATTAAATTTAACATTAATTAACTCTTGTGTGGATTTTATTATAGAATCAGTGGCTTCATCAAGTACAGGGATAGGCAAAAAGCCCTTAAATTTATTGGATGACATATTAGCATTGATTAATCTCAAACACCATACAGTTATTCATTTTATTTTTATCCACAATTAATATTTAGAAATCAAGACAAATTTGGTCTCCGCAATTGTAACATGATATACAACAGCTCAGCGTGGTTCATTATGTAATTCGCCATATTTGGGAGCTATTATTGTATCCAATAGCGATGTTGTTACATTTCCCTTCCTCGACCACATTGGTCTATTAAACTACTTGTCACTATTAATGTGGTCAGATGCAGTACAGCCACATGAAACAGTATCAGCAGGATTTTTTGTTCCTTTACAATATCTCCATTGAGATGATGACACAAGATCTTGGATATCCCTCAAAAGATTTGCAACAAATGTTTTCTACTTATCGTCAGAATCTTTTATCCAATTAAAAATTATTTGGGAATCAAATAAAAAAAAACATTCTTTCATCAAGAGTGTTAAAATATTTTTGATATGATTAGCAATTCTTGAGGAAATTATAGCACCTATTATTGTTAAATATGACAAAGTTAAATTTTTAAATGGAGCTACATGACTCTTAGACAGTATAAAAGAAGAAGAACATAAATCACAGGATCAAAAAAACATGCTACTGATCCATACTCTTATATATATAAGACTAGCACCATAAAACATATATAATTCCATTTTAAAACTTACTTTATGGGTAAAAATATCTTCTAGGTATATTGGAATTTAATAAAGCTTCAATTTTTTTTTCTGAACACCACTGTTTAAAATTTTACCACAAATCTAAAAGCAGAATTGTGTCCTAATCAATACTATCGAACTTATTCCCATAAATTTTACAATAAATTTTTTGTTCAGAGTAAATGGGTTCGTAATCAATTAAGAAGGTACTCGACACATTCTCAGAACTTTACAACTCAAACTATTTTCATTATAATTATTAAACCATAAGAATTTCGAAAAATCCCTGTTTTCAGCAATTTGAATGACATGGAATTACTTCTCAAGGTGAACAGAAAAGACTATTTTATGAATACGAAATTTTAAAATTATATATAAGATATTAGGATTTAAATTCTAGCTAGGTATTAGACAGTCAATAGATAGAACACGTTTAGTGTTTGATGAAGCATTATGTATAATTCTCACTTTTGGTATTTGCTTATTTTCTCATATTCCTCATTTATTCAAGTTGCTCTTTAAAATAATGTTATCATATTTGCAATATATTTGGTGATTTACTCTTATTTTCCTATTCAAGAAACCTTTGCTTAGAAACTATAAAATTATCTGTAAGTTTTTATTTATGATAATTCCATAAAAATTTCCTTTCATATCTGTTATTCATAAATTTCAAATTATTTTCAAATGAGTGAATGGTATCTAAATCAACTTTAGATTATGGTTCATTATTATTTTCTATTCCTACTAAATCTAGTTTCCAGTAAGCCTGTAAATCAAGAGCTTTCTATATCCCAATAGAGACAAATAAAGCAGTAATTCTTGTATTATTATTGTGTTCTACTTTACCCATTAATAAATAACCAAAAAATCATTGGAGAAATAAATAAATTCTTTATTTTAACTGTGTCTTCACCTTGTATATTCCAGAAGTATTCATTTCGTAGCAATAAATTTACTTTTACCTGAAGTGGACTTGTATCGGCAAGTTTTCAACCCCTCCTACTCATAAATTCTTCCATGACTTGACAGCTAGAAGGGTTTGAAGAGATAATATACCAGAGATCAGATCCGTAACGAGAACCTCAACCACCATGTTCGAGCGAGTATTGTTTTTATTTTCAAACATACTTTAAAAAATTTTTCGCATCCTTGCCGACTTTCAGACGCATAAAATGTTAAGCATTATTTTCTCAAAATTGGTAAATTTAATTTCAGGGCTAAAGTTTTCATTATGTAGGATCTCTCGAATCCTGAATCAATTAAAAGCTTAATTTATTATAATTTTGATTTATTTTGCACTTCAACTATTACAGAACAAGCTTGTTATAGTACTCTTTTTGAATTCGAATAATTATAATGTTATGTTGTCATACCAGTATTATTTTCGGGCTTATCTGTTTATTTATTTTTTGTTCTTTAGAATTAGAAAAGCAAAAGAATTTATTTACGAATAAAACTGCTACAAATTTCACATGGAGTAGTTTTGATCTATATTCAGTAGACAAATGAGTTTAAGGAAACGTTCATATCATTAACCATCTTTCCTTAAATTCTGTCGTTTTTGTTAATTGGAATAATTCAGGCATTAAAACGATGCATGTTCAAATTGTTTTTGCAAATAAAACGAAATCTCATAACACATGATAAAGTGCTATAAAAGTAGAGGCTAATGATCTAGAATTATTTGAATACGTATTTTTTTGTTTCTTACTAAAGACTGACTACGATTAAATGTTTCAATAGTTTCCACATATTTAAAATTATTTATTATTAAAGTAGCTTCATGAAATTGAATTTCATGTTTTAAGAATTCTATTAATTCTATTATTTAGAATCTTCTTTTGAAGTTCGCTTTCTATTGAATTCGAGTATTAAATCTTGAGAAAATGATTTTATGATAGTTGGATTCAAAAGGGGACCATAACTACCACTTGTAACAATTAGTGGACTAAAATTGTTCAAACTGATTTCTAATTGATCATAAAATTTACTTAATAACTATTTATTCGATGAATGCTTAGCAGGTTTTAAATTTAATGACTTACAACTATTAACAATATTTACAACTTTATCAATCTTTTAAAAATTTTAAACATGAATCCTAATCTTCTTCTGTTAAGCAAAAAACAGAGACACAATAATAAGATTGATCAACACAAGAGGTGTCTTTAAATATATGAATCTTTGAATTTTTGTTAAATTGAAATTTTTATCTATTAAATTTTCATAAATGTTTTAAAATTTTATCTGTGTGCTGGAATCTCCAGCAAACTTTTCCAAAGATATTTTAGGGAGTTTAGCATTTGGTACATTATTTGAAATCATATCATGGGAAGATTTATTTTCAGGAATATATTAGTGCTTTTATCAAAATCACATTTCTTTAGATAATTTTTAATTTTCATTTTATAAATAACCAATTTCTCATTATATTTTTTGCATGATTGAATTTCTTTCTCATAATTATTTTTTTCAGTAATACGAGAATTGATCTCTTTATTAGGTTCTTTCAAAAATAAAGGTTTCCCAGTTAGTATGTGAAAATATTCTTTTAATTCTAGAATAATTTGAAAAGTAGGATGTTTAATTATTGTTATGAACACCAGTTTTTAATAATTGTTCTGGTAAAACTTCAGCTTTTTAACGAAGAATGTTTCATTTTAAATTTTTCTATTTCTTCAAGTTTTGATTTTATGTGTTGGATTCATTATTGATTTTTGTTATATTTCAGAGATCTATACTTCTTTTCATCCATATATTTCAAAATCGCTTGCCTTTTCAAGGTAATTCCCGAATTTGTCTCACTAATTGTATGGTGGGTGAACATTTAGATTAGTCCAAGATACCAATTATTTATTTAAGACGATATTAAAAATTATCTTTTTCAAGATATTTAAATAATTCAAGCATTATATTTAATTCGGACTTTAATGAGTGAGCTATGTACATATTTAAAATAAATCCCACAATATGCGGTCAAGAAAGGTTTAAGGTTGTATTCCGCATTAGAGGGGCCAAAGACCTTAGTTCATCAAATATTTTTTCCTACTATCTTAAGTTTCTCGTTAAGAAAAAAAGTGGTGTAAAATGTCACCTAATATCACGACGTTCGTACAATTACATTAATTGGAAATTTTAACTTTTTTAAAGGTTTATTTGGGAAATGAAATTATAACTTATTTGCAAAATTATTAGATAATTTAGAGAAATTTTATTTATTCTGGTTTAAAAGATGCATTATTTTATATATTTTAATATTCTTAAGCTCCAAGTGGTTATAGGGCTTACAAAACACTATTTACACAAAATCAATTGGCTATTAACATACTATTTGTGATTTTTCAATATTTGAACATAAATAGTAATTAAAACAAAATGTAAAAAATATTTTTATGAAGCATGTATGTAAGTACTTTAAATGCTTGCAAATTTCTATCGAAGATACAAGTGTGACTTACCTAAATTAAAACTTCTATCTTTCTAAAAATATGATACTGTATAATACTGTTAGTTAAATCATAATTAAATCAATCACATTTTTCTGTGAAATATTTCAATGGTTAACTTCTCTGTAGAAATCTATCTTTTTTTTTATTGAAGTATAAATGATTTGATATTTATTACATAAGTATTTCTTCAGTTCTGCAGCTTAAATAAACTTTAATTTTACTACACACATTTTTAGTATTTCAAAGATTAAATGTATTTAATCTAACCCCATACATTTTTAATTAAGACACTTGAAATAAATTGTAAATAATGTGTCAATGTACGGGAACATCAAAATCAATAACTTCATTGATATATAATACTTTTTTCCAGAAAATTTAATCTTTAAAGAAAAAGTTATCAATGTTTAGAAAAAAACTAAAAAATAAATTTTGCAAGCAATTTAAAAAAGTTCTTTTCATATGAATCTTTGCTAAGTATTTTAAATATCTTTATTGTGCTACAATATTTTATTATAAAAAGCCCTTATTGAAACATAATTCTATATGTTTTTTAATTGCTTATATGCTTTCCTTATACAGTAAATTATGAACATGTACAAACAAAGATTAACGGCAATCTAATAATGCAAGAGCAATTGATTTTTTTTATCTGAATAATAGAAAATTCTTAATCTTTTTCATAACTGTAAGGGTAGAAATGTAAGGTATAAAAAGTATAAAACAATTTTTTCAAAACCAGCTTTTATAATAACAAATTAATTTTTTTTATAACTGTAATAAGAATTTTCAAATTATTATAAAGTAATATTTTCATGAAAATAAAAAGTTTTTTTTAAATAACAACATTTTTATTTTATTCATGTATTCCCGAATAAAATTTAATTAGAAAAATATTTTTTATATAATTTGTATTGTTATTATAATAACTTAAATTAACATTCAGTATTATACTTTTTGTCACTATTATATACATATATTGTAATTATTCTTCATATTTAGTATTGATTCCAGTAAAATTTCGTATGTTTTACTGTTATGACAGCTGTATAAATTTGTAAAATACTATTTCACGCACACACAATAGTATTTTACAAATTTATACAACTGTCATTTATATGTAAAGGATTCCATTAATGTTTATGTAAATGTACCTAACTTTTAAGTTGATTATTATGACTGAAAATGAATTTGAACCTGTTTTTAAAATAGTTCAGTATCAAAGATACCTGTGTATTGCAGTTTTTATTTATTACTTTTAACTTGGTTGTTTATTTTTAAAATGGTGCTGCTGTACAGTGTATAAATGTTTATTACAGTTTTTATTTATCGGACAAGTATTTCCTAATAGACCGGAGAAAATGTTTCATGAAAAACTATTCGAAACTAATACTTTTAGTTTCATTCACTTTATTTGATTTATTTTTAAATAACTATAGTTTTAAGATTCTGTAGTTTTGTTTGTATTTTTCGAAACAAAGTTTATGTCTTCAAAACATGCAATAGCATAATAATATGATCATGGGAATTGACAAAAATATGATATTTAAAACGGAACGAATGCATAAAATCAAAACAAATAACTATTTCCTCGTGAGACTTAACCATACGGGATTTCATCAAAAATGTTATGAAGTGATTTTAACTTATTTTCTTCAAATGTTGCATTACATGTTTTATTTTTCAATGAAAATGCTCGATTTCTAGGATTATTACTCCAACAACTAAATGCTTGAAAGTGACTTTATTAATGGTATTTTGAGAAAATTATCATATTTTATAGTTGTAACATTTTATAAAAATGACAAAACATTTAACTCTGTAGTAATTAAAATTTGTACTGGAAATCTTAGACTGGATACACTAATTTTATTTCAAGTAAAATCTTATTTCAGATATTTATCCAGAAACATGTTTTAAAATACTTTCTTATGAAGTAATGAGATGGTTTTGAAGAATAGTTGTTTTTCCTTTTTTAGGAAAGAAAATACGCACATTTTATTTGAATATTTGTTCATTTTTAATCATATATAAGTTAGCAAAAAATTAAATTCAGCTAATATTTATTTTTTCGTATTCAAGTTTTTTTTATTTTTGGGAGATTGATAGAAATTATTAAGAAGTAAAAAAAAAAAACAGTATAGTATCACGCCTTGGTGTTCTTGTTGATATGTAACAATCATAACAATCAGTTACAAATCACAAAACTTTTATTAGTATAAATTCAATAGGTTAAAGAAAATTCTATCAATAAATGTAGCAATTTCACAGCTTCAAATTAGTTAGTACAGCAGGGAAAACAATTTCCAATCACAGAGGTCTCAAATACCTCAGACTTTCAACAGCTTTATGTTCTACGCTAACACTCAAGACTAATCGCGTGTGTGTTCACACTAACTCTTTCTATGTCGTGTGGTGATATACCTGACTTAGCATAAAACCTACGAATTTCGTCAATCTTCTGGAAGGTTCTAGGCTATGACACTTAGTATTGTTCTTAGAGATTCGGTGATGGATTTTTGCAGAAGTATCTATTTCTCGCCAAGTCACCAAGAATCTTGCCAAGTGGTAGCCAAATTACCAAATCTTTCATTGTTTTTAATGTAGAATACATCTCAATTGAGCAATTTTCGCTAAAAATTGAATATTTCCGATTCATTTAAGAGATTCACTGACAAATACAAATAAATTTGTAACAGTATAATATACGTAATTTTCCAGTGATCTCTTAATATATATTTTTAGAAATATACAGAACTTGGAAGTATGAAATCTGTATTGCTTTGAAAAGAAAAAGTGGAGTTTAATATATTATTTTGAATTAACAATACTAAGTTTGTATAAAAACATGTATATGTTTAGAAGTCATTACCTTTATCCATCAAATGCAAACATACTTCATACACATTGTTTAAAATTTTTATCATGACTATTGGAACAGATATATATTTTTAAATTTTTTTTTCGAGTGCCTGCCAGACTGGCAATACGGGGTGTTCTACTTCACTTTTCTAACTGAATCATAATTTGGAGTGAAGTCTGACTTCTTTAGTTTACACATGCCATAGGTAGCCATTTATAGGGTAGGCAACCATTCATGCAAGAAAAGGACAAAGAGGAGAGAGAAAGAGAAAGTACATCCCGTCCCGAACCGGGATTCGAACTCAAGACCTTCCTATCCGCAGTTAGGCACGCTGACCACTAGACAGGAAGGGAGGCTAACATTTTAATTAATAAATTTAATTAACAAAAAACTAAAATATTTCATCATGATGAAGTTTAATTGCTTAAAAAACATGTGAATGCATGCTGTATAAACTATACCTGAAATCGTTTTACAATACACATTCTGTTTTGAAAACTTCTCACCAGAAAATTTATTTTTCTTCGCTTGTATTGATTACTATTCATGCACAACCAACTTAATTCTTGTATTGTTTTCACACAAGGTTTGTATCTAAAATTGCACATTACAGGGATGAGAGATTTTAAAAAATTTAAAAATACGTTTAAGTAACATTTTATGATGAATTCAAGTTTTCTCGTTGGTAAACATAACATTTCCTCAATTTGACAAATATCTAAAAAAAGCTGATAAGATTTATTTATGAAATGTCAAATAATAGCAAATCTGCAAATTGTATTTTAATAAGTTTTAAATAAAAACTAAATGAAAGGGATCTTATACCCTGATGCATAAGTAAATGATTAATTTCAAAAGACAAAATACTGAAACTTATAGAGACAAATTAATTCTGTAGAAATATATTTGATCCAATCAATTATAGTTCAGCATGATTGTCTATGTTTATAATTTAATTATTTCCATTAAGATTAGATTATAATGGAAACAAATAATTGTGGATCTTATGATCAAGTGTTTTTATCATCAACTTCTACATATTGAACTGATAGGTATCACCTTACTAACATCCAATTCTTCCATAGATACCATCCGTGTGATTATTATTCTTATTACTCGTTAGTTCAAAATAACCATATATTGAATTTAATAAAAGTTTACATAAGTGTTAACTATATAAGGGTTATAATTAAACAAGACAACAAATGACTGTTTGGTTAGTTTACATTTTTTTCTGTGATTGCAAAGTGAAGAAACAGTCCATGTTGACGAATAGATCATTGATTAATCAATTGGACTGATTCAATATAGTCCAGAGTTAGACTAATATGCAATTCTTTCATTCGTCTTCAGAAAATGATATCTATAATTAAATACAATCGCAATAGTATTCTAAATATCTTTTACCTATAAATCAAATTCTGTTTTTCGGTACATGTTTAGGACTGCCGTTTTGTACATTTCATATTTTTGGGACTTAGGAATTAATTATCCTTTTTATTTTCAAAAGCCAAACCCTTACTCATAGAAAATAAACTTCTTCAAATTAAATATCGAATAAATTAATGATTTTATAACATGTGTTTATTTACACAAAAAAAAAACCCGTAATTGCAAAATTATGATACCTGATCTTTAAATACTCATTACTTACCACGCATTCAGTAATTTTTCATTCTGGTTTGTTAAATAATGAAGGTAAACAATTTAAAAGAAATAATTACTGCTTTAGATGGATAAATTTTTGAGTTTAAAATAATTTTTTGACATATTCTTTTAAATTTATGAAAATGATCTTCTGTTATTTTCCGAGTGTATCTGCAAAGAATCAGGTGTATATCCAGAGAAAATCAATTTGAAACTTAGTTTTCCGTTTTTTCTTTAGTAAAATGTATCATAATTCATTGAATAATTAATCATTTTCATGAAGGAAATTAAGTGATTCATAATATTATTATTAAATAAAAGCCATTTCTTTGATACTATACTTTTTTCTCTATTAAAAATTTTGAGAGTAAATGTATTACAATCTTAAACAACTGCAGAATTCAAATATTTGTATTTCTTTATCTCTTATATTGCAAAAATTGCATCACTTACAATAATTACTGCATTGCAAAGATTCACTTTTTAGATAAGATCTTAAAATTTACATCTGACAAATGAATGACACTGATTAAGTTGTAATTCCTTATCACTTCATGAGTTGTATTTTTTCTTAAATTTACATTAATTACTTAATTTACTTATTTACTTATTTATAATAAATTAGTAAATAATTTACTAATTTACTTAATTATTTAATTTACATAATTTACATTAAATACTTTTCATAATTTTTCTTTCATGCTTAATGTTTTATATACATTTTTTTAATAAGTTATGAAATTTTGGTCTTGATCCTAGTTGAAAACGTTTCGTCTTTTTATTTATTTATTTTTGATGAAGTGTAAGTTTTCTGAAATTTATTGCTATTTATACAATTGTTGATTAGAAATTTCAGGAGAGGAAATGTTTTATTTACTGTACATAATAAAATTTATTTCTGCTTTAAAATTTTTTTTCTGTGTGCAGTAGAAAAAGCTAATAACTTTTTTGAGATCCGATAATATTATGAAGCATTGTTTACTTACTTCTTAATATTTTTTCA
>JAPDSC010123463.1:0-19168 GCA_026290005.1 Latrodectus geometricus | reverse complement strand
TTTGTAGTTCCCTATTTAGAGCTCTGCATCAAAGTTTGTGCGAAGCGGACTTATTGATCGTGCAAAAGCCGAATACAGACCGTCAAAAAAACTACTCCGACAATTGTTGCAGAAATATACATCCTCAAAAATGTGAAACGTAATACTTTCACAAGTTCACGAATTGTTTCCTGACACATCCATATTCCTCAATCTAGCATCTGGAACATTCGACATGACGAACGACCGCATCCCTTTAATCTACACCGTGGCCAGGCATTGGAACGAGAGATAACAGCAAGCATGTTGCATTTGTACAGTAGTTTTTAAAAGAGAGTGCTATCGATGGAAACTTCGCAGCAAGTGTTCTCTTTACTGATAAAGCTACGTTGTCACTAAAGGGTGCGATGAATGTTCTTAAATCTGAATCACTAGAACAGGGGTGGCCAAACTTTTGGGATCCGGGGTCTACTGTACATTTAAAAAATCGAAGATGGTCAACCAATGACAGAGTTAAAGTAACGAATATATTTATTTTCGGTAACAAGAAAATATAGTAAATTATGTAATTTTTCTAAAAAAAATTAATATTAATTTTTACAAAATAAAAATTTACAGACAAAAATAATCAAAGTATTCATACGTCAAAAACTGACCATCCTATTCACTTCGTTTAGTTGAAATTTGGCTCTGTATATCTGCAACAAGTTTACCATATTGTGACTAGTACGAGCTTATTGCAATGCATAAACAGGAAATTAAATGTTCATCTGTTAAATGCGACCAATTTTTGTTTTTTGTTCATGATTGAAAAAGCAGATTTGCAAAGATACCTCGATCCAAAGTAGGATTTCAAATACAAAATCAATTTGTATATATTTGCAAACGTTTCCTCAGAAATTAATTTCCAAAAATCGGTATCGTTAAATATGCTCTGGATTTAAGAAATATATCGCATCTTATCATTTCATAATTTCTTCCTCGACCGTGACTGATGAGATATCTATTAAATGTCTTATTTTTTCAGATACTCAATCAATGTTGACATTTTGATTAAATGGAAATATCATAAAATTTGAGTATTTCTTTCAACCTAATTAAATCAGCGAATCTTCTTTCAAATTCTTCAATTAAAACAAGTAAGTATCAAGCGAAATCTTCGAAGTCTCGGTTTGGATTATGGATGCACTCTTCCTCCATGTTTTTGAAATTTCTCAATTCATGTTTTCTTAATTGAGATGCACACCTTTTTATAGTTTCTTTGAATGCTTTAATCGCGCTCATCATGTCCGTTTTCGGTTTTAAATCGTAAACCTTTCATCATAAATCTTTAAATCGTAAATCTTTGCGCAGTTTGTTTTGGGTTTTGCGTAGACTGTAGTAAATTTTTATATTAAATAATTCATTGATTCTACGTCATAAGTCATGAATTAAATTGTTAATATCCGAGTTCATTATCGGGGTGGTCACATGGACTACCTAAAATGTTTTCTCGGTCTACCAGTCGACCACAGTCGACTTCTTGACCACCCCTGCCCAAGACAGATAAAAATTCACATAATACATACATGCATGACTCGCAAAAAAAATTTAACATTTGGACTGGCATTGTAAGAGACAGTTTACTCGGCCCTTACATACTGCCTTCAAGACTTAATGATTCACGTATCTTGCAAGAGGTTCACAAGAATTGTCGTGAGTTATTCCTGTGTCTATTCGTCGTCACATTCGATTTCTGTTCAACGGAATTCCCGCGCATTTCAGCAAATGAATCTGAACACATCTGCAAGTCACTTATGCTTGCTGATGGATTGGTTGAGAAGGAAACATTGCTTGTCAACCACGATCATCCGATTTGTCTCCGCGAGATTTTTCATGGGGCTTTATGAAATTTACTTATTTTATTTACTTATTTACGAAATACGAAATTTAATTATTTACTTATTTACGAAATACTTTTTTCTTCGCTGAAGTTAATTGCAAGAATCATTGCATCAGCAGGATGTGTTCAATATACATCCGGTATGTTTGAGAAGGTGCGCAATTTCAATCAGCGTAGATGTACTGTGCATCTCCAGGCATCAGGAAACTACTTTGAGCAATTCCTGTAAAAATACTGTGTAAATAAAATGTTAACTAATTACTTTTGTACCTGGTCTTTGTTTTAATGTGTATACTCCTCAGTGACCTTAGATGGCGTTAGCGACTCTAAGTTCTTCTGTTATTTCTTATTCTTGCTGTATGTCTGCTGTTGTTGTTTGCCTTTTCCTTTTGGGAAATCTTTCTGAATCACCCAGTATATGAAAATATTAATAACACATTTTATTACTACTCTTACATTGAAATAAGAGAAAATAGGAGTATTATTACAATATATGTATTTCAAAGTTTATCAAAGATAATAAAAAATTTATCTAATTCAATGTTTTTTCTTAAATAAAATGCTCAGCAAACATAGATGCAATCTCAGACTTCATACAAATAGTTAAATCACTATTCGAAAATGAAGAAAATATTTACTGGAATCTAATAGCTAAAACATTTAAAAAGTCCGTTACTTTTATATTATTAGTAACTGAATTATCAAATTAATAAAAATTATTACTTATAAACTTATAATATGTAATATTTATAGACGTATTTCTCTTTAATTTATACTTACTGCATTCTTGATATTTATCAAGATTATATTTTATGAACGCTTTGAAAAGAATTAAATCCATGAAATTTAATACAAATCTTTAAAAAATTAAATGCAAATTAAAATTACAAAAACAATTTTAAGTATAGTGAGAAAAACTATAATCAATTAATAATTTTATAAACTTAATTTTTGAGACAATAAATTGAAATAAATGTTTATCCATAATCATAATTTATGTATTATATTTCCTTTAGTGATAACTCTAATGTATTAGAAAAAAATACTTCATCATAAAATCTAGCTAATAAAAGCAAATGCAATAAACAAAATTTATACAGCGGTTCAAATAACATACAAAGAAAAATGAGAGTTTAACTAATGTTTCATGCCAACGTTCTCTTTAAAACAAAGTTTAATTATCTAGTTATGAGTCATATGGGGCTAAAAATTTTCTTTTGTTTCTTTTCAAAGAGACTTTCAACCATAACAATTATTTAAGAATATGTAATAAAAAGTTACAACTTGTTATTTATTAGGAGTAATAAAACAGAAAATTCTTTTACTCAATTTAAACCGGATAAACAACATAAAAACCGTTCATTAAAATCCATTTTTATTTTATAGCCAATAAATTATTCTTTTGTATTAAAATTTTAAAGTAATAATTTTTTTAAAAAAATATATATTTTTAATTGAGTATACGTAAAACTGAATGTACACAAGAATTAAATACAAAATACTTTCAATAATTATGAAATTAAATATCACCAAAACATTTCTAATGATTATAGTAATTGTATGTATTAATTACATTTAAATTTGCTTCTGGTATTATATTTTTATGACTGAAAAAATTAAAATTGTATGTAATTAAATAAGATTTCTGGCACTTCATACTCTATTTGGAGTATCAAATAAAAGTTCAAAAATTAAAATTTAATTTTGTACTTAAATGCAAATCGCAGTTCCAATAATACTATTTTAATGCTTAAATAATATATAATAGATATTCTAACAGATACTGTCTTGAACACAGCTGAAAAATATTTAATACCCTAAATGTTTACAGATTAAAAGATGATAATCTCAAACTCAAGCAACCAGGTATTTCTTCCCTTTCGGTCTTATAGAAACTTTGACATCATGTAAAAAATGGCTTTCTTTCATGAAAATTATTTTGGCATTTAAATAAAGAAAAATTTATTAACTGTATTAGAAACTTAAGGAACATCAAAAGAAATTTTTAGCTAATTTCTGAACATAAATATAAAAATGCATCAAATGATGTTTTAATCAAATTTAATAATATGTTATTGTATAAACACTCATTACGATGAATTAAGTTAAATACATTTTAAAAATGATTAACTTATAATTTGGATTTATATTTAACTTATATTATATTTACTTTACATTTCTTTGTATTCATTTGAATAATATCTTAATTTTTGAGTTTAAATCAACTTCACATTTTTTGCACTTCATCCAACACTTAATTAACACTTACAATTACAAAATAAAATTAAATTTTGAATTTAATTTACAATTATAAATATTTATAATTAAGTAGTCACTTTACAATTACTACTATGATGTTTATATTAACATCTGACATAAATATTGGACAATCACGTGGAAATAGAATTAATAATAATGTAAATTTGGATCCAAATCCTGTTGGTAAATGTGGATTATTGTTGAGAAACATTAGCATCCATTCGATTAAAAACCAAGCTATAAGGTATTAAGTGAGAAGTTTTATAAATGTTGAACTTACATTCACACAACCAGGACTTTAATTCAATGCCTGTTAATTAAAATAAGAATAGTCGACTTGTAAAATATTAAGGTAAAGTACAAATGATTTAAAAATTATTAAACACTTGATACAATCAAATAAAATACAAACATCTATTTTAATAATATCACACAAAATAATTTAAAAAATCTATAATAGTTGTAAAATAAAATTCTGTTTAACAATAATCATGTTTTTATTATCATAACAAAGAAGCAACTGTTAGAAACTTGATTTCGAAATTTGAACTTCTTGGAGAATACTTAAAAATAAAAATTTACTCAGCAAGAATTTAAAAAATGTAAAAGTTTAACTGGATCATAAAATACTTATATGAATCATAAATAAAAAATCACAGTTTTAGATTGGCAATAAAAATTACTAAAGTTCAAGGATAATTTATGAAAACGCAACTATTTTTAAATTTTATTAAAAATTTTACTTTTTATAGCCATACATTTAATGGAAGATAATTAATATTTTTATTATTTTTAATTTAACTTAATAATCTATAGCATACAAAAAAGCTATCGCTTATTAAGAATTAAATATTTAAATAACAAACTTCAGAACAAAAAGTTAAAGGACAGTAAGATTATTCCTTTCAAATAAGTCAATATTTTTAAAAACTATAATATTATTTCAATGATGTGATACACTTTAAAATCATTTTTTAAATTTGATTTTGTTATTATCTATATAATTTCTCATTAAATCTCACAATGAATTTCTAAATCATATGTTTTAAAATTTTAAAACATATGATTTTAAAATAACTGATTATATAATTTAATTCTTAAAAAAACAAATGAAACGGAAACATAAAAACAAAAAAGCTTCTAAAGTTAAATATTTTGATAAAAATATGAAAATGCTTTCAATTTACAGTGCATGTAATAACTGAATTATTAGATTTAATGAGGAATAAGGAAAGGAAACATTTTGGATTACATTCTACAACAAAAATTCACTAAATATTAGATTGGGGAAAAAGTAATCCATTATTTTTTCGGTAGACGTCTGTAGTGATCGATATCTCGTGAGGTATCTATCAAACAATTTCAGATTTATGCTCGTTGGAAAGGTGACATTTGACACTAAAATATCCTCTTGCGGTGTTTTATTTGATTAATTCAGTTACGAGTACAAGGTTTTAAAAATGGAAGACAACAAACAGAAAATTCGATACATTTTCGTTTTTCTCTTGTAACGGCGAAAGGCTAAAATTGTGAAAGGTGTTTATCGTCCTATATAAGACTGTAACAACCAGTTACGTACAATTTTTGTTTCGTCGATTCCGTTCGGGTATTTTTGATGTTAGAGATGTACCTCGCATGTGGATACAGCATCGTCGAAAATGTCTATAAAATATCAAAAATGATCGAGGTTAACCGCATGTCAGCAGTCGTAACGCGCAAGACCTAAAAATCTACATGAAAGCTGTTTTAAACCTTTTTACAAAGTGAATCCAAAAGAAGTTACATAAAGTTCACGTAAAAATAATGGATTTCTTTTTCCTCAACCTAATATTTTTACACTTAAATGTAATATTTTATCAAACATTCAATAACCCATGATATTTTTTAGAACTGATATTGATTATTGTAAAGAAAATCGTATCAAATTTTTTTTTCATAAACACTGTTTTAAAAGTTATGAATTTAGCAAACGTGCACAAATACAGATAAATGCTGCACGAAACCATTTCTTTTTCTGCGATTTTTCTAACGTTTATCTTCACCATCAAAAAGTATGTTATTTAAAATACACCCAAATTAATAATTTATTCAAAATATAACTTATAAATTAAATATTAAAATATTTATATATAAATATTCAAATAAGTGTGAGCAATCTATGGCATATGTGCCAAATTCAACAATCAGTAAAATTCTCAGTAACATTCCATACTCTACTCAGTTTTGTGTGTGTACATTGTTTTGTAGAATAGAGAAAAGATAAATTTTCATATTAAAATTTTAATTTTTATGGAATGATATTGAAAGAATACTTACAGTTTAGTGTTTTTTTAAATTTTAATAAATATTTTTGTAAAATGCATACTATATGTAAGATATTAATTTTTTATGTTGATGGAATAGAGTTTAATACTATTTATTTTTAGATAAATGAATATATTCAAATGAGACACAATAATAAATATTATATAAAAAATGAAAAAATTAATATATAATAAAATAAATTTGATATTTTTATATTTCTTAACTATGCATATAAAGTTGAAAAAATTTAATTTTTTAAATATTCCCTACTTTTCAGGAACCTGAATCATGTAGACTGGTTTGAAGAGCGATAAATGCAAAGTTGTCAACTTCTGTTTCAAAATGTTTTTGTGTTTGTTTTAAACACTAATTTAAGTAAAGTAAACTTAACATGAAGTGGCTTAATTAATAAAAAATGAATAGGTAAATAAAAAATTTATATTATTTACCTATTTATTTTTATTAGAAAAAAGAATTTTGATTAAACATAAATAGAAGTAAATAAAAAACTCTAAGGAATACAGTTTTCAAATCAGTATCTCATTTTTACATATTTTCTTGGTTTTTATAAATAATTATTCGATATTTTTAGTGTCTTCCACATTATTTTTATTCTTGATATAATTGTTGATAATTCTAACAACATCAAGAAATATTTGCAAAAACAGATGAAAGTAAAAAAAATGCATAATTTATTACATTTGAAATCACATGATTATTTAGAATGATAAAATAATTTACTTTACAAAAACACAATGAAGGTAGAATGATTTTTTGTAATAATAATAAAAAATTAAATAAATAAAAATTTTAAATTTAAAAATCATATTAATTTCCTTATTATTTACAAATATTTCAATCATTAATTAAAGTAAATAAGTTACTTTATTTAATTTAAATGAATGAATTTTTATTTTATTATACATTTTATATCATGTTTATGTAAGAATTTAAAAAATAGACAATCTGAGAATTTCAAATATGTAGAAATTATGATTTTGGAAATATTAGTAATAAAAGCCACAATTATTAATTATATGTTTCTCGGCATCAAACGAAAACATTTCATACAAAACTTTATTTCATTACAATTTTAACTAACCATTGGGAATATCTCACACTTATATAGAGTTAATAGGTATTCGTTATTTGCAAACTATTCATTGACAGATGTAATTAAATTTGCATTAATTGAATAGAAATAATTAAATATTCCTGTGCTTCTAATAATGAGAAGAATAACTATCAGGGAAAGGGAATTTAACTCCCTAAATTGCTTAATGTCATTTCCACTAATATGTAAGAATACTTACTCAACAGAAATAAAAATAAAATTTTCTTAAACTTTTTACTTCATAAATATTTGCAGTTTTTGAAATTTTATATAAAATTCAGTAATTTATTTTCCCTTTCAATAATAATTAAAGAAGTATTTATGTTTTAAAGATCTTAAATTGGAAAAGTAAAATTTATATATATTATTATAAATATATACTGAATTTAAATATATAAAATTAATATATATAAATTCAATATTTGTATTTACTGAGTAAATACAAATTTCTTGCAGCTGATAGAGATAAATTATTTTTTATAAATTTTAGAATAAACTAATATTTTATTACTATCAAATGTTGATACATAATAATATTTTCATTTATTAAAAATTATCCAATAAGTTTTCTGAAATATTCTTTAGAATAAACATGAAATTGATTATTTTAATGGGTCTTTTTTTTTTCAATTTTATGAAATTTAACTACGTTACACTATTTGTTTTATTTAAATATTGTGTTAGCCACACTACTTTTATACATTTTTTATTAAAAAATAACATAATATGAAGAAATAAAAATTTCAGTATAATTTTTTTAAATTTTTCTGTTAAAGATTAGTTGTTCAAGATGAACAATTAATCTTAAACTGAAATATTTCCAATAAAATATTTTAAAAAAATTTCAGTTTTCCTTAGTTTGTAAAAGTATAATTTTTATTACTTAAAAGTAAAACAGCATTTATTAATAAGGATTACAAATAATCATCTATTTTAAGTAAACAATATATACCCATGCCTGGTGCTATATGACATTTATTAAGATAAAACACCTATGAATGAGGTATAATGGAGTTCAGTGACCAACGTCAATATCGTGATCGTGGTCCATAATATCCCTTATATCCCCATCACGCGGTTACAGTGAAACAAGGGACCCCCGAGGCTCACCCCTGAAACTCATTTTATCGATCACGGTAAGATAAAAGATTGAAAAGAAGTGAAAACATGATGTATATTAAATACGCATATTTAAAATATATACATAAACTAAAATGCTCAAATTATTAAAAATAAGGCAGTATTTTTTTTTCAAAGAAATATCAATCCGAAATTTACGTTATTTTTTTACATTACGAAAGTATATGCTTTTCAAAAGAAAATTAAAACTTTCATATCCGTTTCGAACATAGATCAACTATTAATTTTTGTTAGATTGTTCTCTTAAAATTTTGTAATAATTTTTTATATTTGTAAATATCTTTGCTGTTACTATTGCTTAAATGAATATAATTTCTTATAAATCTCTATAATTTCTTATGTTAATTAAACAATCAGTAATTATTTAAGTGTAAAAACAGGTGATTTTACTACAGCTATTTTGTTATTTATTCTATTTTTTCATTAGAAAATCTAGTAATATAAACTACATAATACAGTGAAATGAAAATAATTCTTGTCAAATGCCAAAGGAATAAGGAAAAAATTAAATAATTATGGAACTTTATATGTTTTCTTTGCTAATGCATAATTGATTAATGGTAATCTTGGTTACTAATATATAATTAGTTAATGGTAATCTTGGTTACTAGTTCATAATGGTAATCTTAGTTATTATATATAATTGATTAATGGTAATCTTGATTACTAATTACTGCTTAATTGTAATCTTGGTTACTGATACAAAATTGGTCAATGATAATCTTGGTTATCAATATATAATAGGTTAATGGTAATCTTGGTAACTAAAACATAATTGGTTAATGGTAATCTTGGTTACTAAAACATAATTGGTTAATGGTAATCTTGGTTACTAAAACATAATTGGTTAATGGTAATCTTGGTTACTAATATGTAATGGGTTAATGGTAATCTGGTTACTAGTACATAACTGGTTAATGGTAATATTGGTTATTAATATATAACCAATTAATGCTAATCTTGATTATTAATGGATAATTGGTTAATGATAATCTCAGTTACTAACATATAATTGGTAACTGATGCAGTCATAATATAGATTTTTTTACCATTGATCGGAAAGCAATGTTCGAACGAATCTTTTATTTTTAAAATGAAATAATAAACCTAATGTGGTCAATAATTATACATAATGAATTACATAGATGGTCTAATAAGGGATTTCTCAACTGAACGTTTTTTTTTATCTTGACCTTCCACAATTATCGTCACTGGAGAAGTAATAAAATTTCATCTTGTCTGTCAAATAACAAAATATCATAAAAATATAGGGAATTATCACATTACAGAATAGAACAAATTATTTCGCGATGCATAAGTTGATAATTTAACTAGGCACATCTTATTTCTTAAATTTTAAATTATATTGGTTTTGCATAGTTTTAGGTAAACATTACATAGATTTCCATTCATGTGAAAATTCTAAATTTCTCAAAAAATTCTCTCTAGAAATAGAAAAACTAATGTATTCGATTGGGAATTTAAATTCTATCCTGGAATTTTCCTCAAACATTCTGAAGATATATTCGAAATGGCCTGAAGAATAAAATGACACCAAAAAAGAACAGGATCTCTTCCATAATCTTGAGTGTGTAGATTCATGATGAAGAAAATAAAGTTCTGCATTTATTTGTAATGTTACAGTTTATTCCTTTGCATATTAAGAGGCTATTTTTTAGGAAGGAAAGCATATTTTCATTTATGTTTACTCATTATGATAACAAACTAAAAACTGACATTTTTAAATTATTGTAACATCAATGTGATAAATTATTCGATTCAAATACTTATATCGAAATCAAAAAGGCTGTTCCTATGCTTAAGCTTGTTTTCCGATACCCAAAATCACATGATAAAGAATGGATTGTGTTTGTTTCTTCCCAATCACTTTCTCTTTTTCCAGTTTAAGATTCTTCAAAAAAATAAGAAAAGCAATTCGCAACAAGAAGCATCCCTGCCGGGATTCGAGCCCGGAACCTTTGGATTAGAAGTGCAACGCGCTATCCACTGCTCTACAAGGACGGCGTAAGCCTCGCGAATGATAATGTTACCTAATAATTTAATAGTTATATGGGTAACATTAAAAATCAAGTACAGATTTTCCAATAAAATCCAACGCTTCCAATTAGATTCTGAATGAAATCTATGTTTCATCTTTCATATTTATAAGCACATAATTCTTTAGTAATTTGATAAATGCTCCTATTTAAATATTAATATACAAAATATAATAGTCAGATGTTGAATAGTGGTTGTGATGGTGATTATCGTCTTGCCATAACAAGAATTGAAAATGTAAAAGTAATTTTGAATCTACTTTTTGAATATTAAAATTTAAGATTTCTTGAATACAATCAAATAATATATTTTCTTAATGAGATTTGTATTTAATATTTCATGCTTAACATAAAATAAATTTTTCTTTTACACAATAAATTTGATTTTTTTTAAATAGAGTTCCTTCATAGCTAAGAACACAGAAAAATTATATATCCTAATGAATTTACTTTTAAACATTTTATCAAACATATAAGACATTTTATATTTTTTTGTGTAAGCTATTTAAACAAATGAGAAATTTATCATAAATAAAATTACAAATTATTACCTATGCAGATAAAATTGCAGATTATTTAATTCAAAGAACTAATTATTCTTGCAAATTGGCTACTTTTAATATAAGTGAAGTTCGTTTACTTTTGTTAATTGTTTATTTTTCTATCAAGAAAAAATATATTTTTTGAATTTCTTCTCTTCAAGATTATTAATAACTTTTATCTTCAAATACTCATTTTTTCTACATGTACAATTTTCTACAGTATAATTTGTTTTTTGTTGAAAGATTACTAATTATCTCAAAGTCCAAAAAAATTAAGCCATTGTTACTACTGTGATAATCAGTTAAATCTACCACCACTTAGAGTAATGATAATAATATGTAGCCATGCAAATTGGAATTTAATTTTAAAAATTATTTTACTTTTTAAATCATTATGCTTTTTGAATATTAACATTAATTCTGTGACTTGTAAGACTTTAAAAAAATGTTTTTTGTTTTAGCTTTTCTCTGCATAACATCTTCAACAAAATTAACATAATTTACTCCAGCTCGTTTCGAACGATCATTCCCTGGAGTCAGAAACGTACCTCACCGCAAAAATAATTGCGAATTCCATCAAACAAAAGAAAAAAGTATTTTTCCGGCAGTAATTTTTACGAGACTTATGCTAAAATTGTTAACGGTATCGAAATTTCTGAGAATTATGAAGGAGCAATAGTAAAATAAAATGGAAAAGTGGAAAAAAAAGCAAGAAAATGGTTTAAAAAAAATTATAACAATAACTAAATAATAACTACGTTGGCGGGCCCTTTCACTCCTATTGGTTAAGCAAAATGCATGACGCACATTGCGCACGCATGTCTGGTTGACGCCTACACCCCCCTTCCTATCGCACCTGGGCGCAACCTTCTGTATTTCTCTCCTATTCGATATCATCTTCGACAATTGCGCGCTTATCTTTTCGCATCGCTGAGAGCCCGGCAGATAACAGCAAAAAACAAAATCCCCGAAAGAATATTTTTCCGTTTCATTTGAAAATTTGAAGAAAATTTGTTAAGATGTCCCTGTTGATGAATACTTTAATTTTTCTGGTCATTGGACTGGCTAAAGGGGCGCACCTGATAGATTTTTCTAACGTGTTGCACCGAAATTTGGGGAACGTTAAAAGAGAAGGTAAGTTTTAACAATTTAGACATCATTTTAATTTCCTTTTATTATGAATTGATGAATTATATAATTGTATAAAATATTACTTTAATGTTGTCAATCATTTATACGCAAGCATTGCCAGCATATAAGTGAATGAATCCCGCTATAGATACTAACATAATTTAGTAACCTAAAAATGATGCGTCATGTGAATTAGACAATGTATTGTGAATTCCCATTATATAATAACATTTGAATTTAAATCATTTTTTAATAATAGTGGTATTATCTTCAGCCTATTTAGCTTACAACTTTAAAATATGTAGCAGAAAAAAATATCGAAATCCTGCATTTTTAAATTATGAAATACTAAAGAGAACAGAAGTCAGTATCTAAATCAAATTAAAACATACTTGTGAACATTTCTTACAATAAAAAGAATTGTTTTAAGAATACTTTTAATTTTAAATAAAGTCTTTAACTTCCGATAGACAGTTTTAATGAATAAAAAAATATTTCCATCGAGGAAATTAGCACTATATTTCTGCAAATGACATTTTTCAAGAATAAAAAAAAATCTAAAATATTTGAAGAATTATAATTGTTTAAAAAATTATATAAATATGAATTGCTTTATGCTTTTGAAAATAATTAAAAGTTTCCTTTATAGTTTTTCATTTTTCTTAATAATCATTTTTTATATAAAAATTATTTGAAATAACTGAAATGACTTTTAAAAAGAACTGAAATAACATTTTGTTCATAAATTTAATAGTTTCAATCAATTATGGAAATCATGAAATTTTTTTCGGGGGGGGGGGATTCAAATTTCAATTTCTTCTAAAATTGTTTTTTTAAATATAGCTTTTAACAAAAATTTTATAAAATTTTTTTTGTGTTTCACTCATAGAAACATCATTTATTCGCTTGAAATTTTTGCAAAGGTTTATTTTCGGGGTGTGCGATAAATTAGGATTTCGAACATTTTTCTTCCTTTGTACATATTTTTTTTAATTATTTATATCTATACAAATCATAAAAACTTTTGAGGCTTATAATTTACTGCTGTCTTTTTAAATTTTGAAATACAATTTTTCACAGGAATAATAGAATGAATCTGTGAAAATTCATTGTTAAAAAAACAAAGTTTGAATTTAATTACAAAAGTGACAAATTTTTAGTCTCTAAAATGATTTTTGTTTCAAAATTATTTAAATTGATTAAAAATTAATGCTTTAACTTTTATTAAGGATCATAAAATATATTATTTCCGTTACCCACAGGATTATTTCACCAAAATACAAAATTTCTGAAATTGTATTTTGCCTATAATTATCTAATTATTAAACAATTGATTTTACTTTGAATCAACATTAAAAATTGTTAACTAAGATTCAAATTTAAAACAATGGATGAGTCATTTCTTTTGCAAAATAGTTGACGATAAATAATTTGAATAAAATGATCTCAAGGTCGATCTTTTTAATTTAGGATATTTTAATGAGTATAAAGGACTTTACTTTCTACTTTTTATCATATTATAATGAATAAAAGCAAAATTTTTACATCTAATTTTATTTAACTTAAGGGAAATGCACCAACATTAAAAAACATTAAACAATATAATAATTCCACTTATATACTGATGTATCGAATAAGCTTCGCACATATGAAATAAGGAAACATTTATCCAAAAATTTCTAATCTGGAAAAAATATTACGTTCAAAATCAGGTTTTAATTCCATATAACAAAGAAACATATTTGATTGGAATAAATTAGATATCAATTAAAATGTTGCTTTACTATTGTAAATGAGCGATAAAATAATTAAAATATTAAAAGTATTTTAAATAATTGTTAAAATTTCATAACGTCTTAATTAGTTTATATATATATATATATATAATAAATATTTGCAAATTTCATATATTTACTTTATTCAAGAGACGAATATTATGCATTTACTGTTAATACTTTTCAACAAATTTGCCTTTCAAAAATTCTTTATTCTAGTCTATTAAAAATTTGATTCATTTAAAAAATAAGTTTAAAAATTATATGTAATGGGTTAATAATTGTATTATATTTGATTTTTAATAAATTACATCTAAGATTTAGAATAAAAAAAATACAGTCTTATTAGATAATTAAGTTAAATTCGAATTATTTGTTTTTTTATGATTTAAAAAATCATAAAAAATCATTTTGAATTTAATGAAATCAAAGTAATAAATTCTGAAGACATTCAAGTAATCAAAAAGATATTTTTGAAAAAATTGTCGAATTTCCAAATTAATCGTTAATTTTAAAATAAAGAATGATTTTTATAAAAATAAATTAAACATTTTTGTGCCGAGTATTCAGAACTCTTAATTTATATAATTAAAATACTTATTCTGCTTTTCTGCTGCATTTTTGCTAGGGGTTGTATAGAGAATTGTTGAACGAAATGGAATGAAACTGATAGCACGGACTGTTGGTTTCATTCTAACATAAAATGAACGTTATGTTTCATTTCAAACTTTTATAGCAGCTTTTATAGTTAATTTAAACTTTATCTAATGCTAATTTGAACTTCTTATAAATTTACATATTCTGTGATTAATAAATTTAAGTTCAGTAATTTACCGGAACTCTTCTCGCTTCAAGAATGAAGGCATGTATCTCTTTCCCATTTTAAAATTGTCACTAATGTTTAACTGCTGTTGTGGAGGAAAAATACTTACAGCATTAATCTTCCCTTTTTTTCTACATTCCCAAAATGTAATTTATTTAAAAAAATTGTTATATATATTATTTATGTAAAAAGTAAATGAACTGGAATTCCTACAGACGATAAGAATTTTGAATTTAGTTTTTAACAACTGGTAACTAGAGAATTTTTTTTTTCCATTCAACACCTCATTCGATTTGATTTCAGTTAATTTGTATGTGAGACTGCATTATGTGATCCAAAATATCGTTTTCTACAAAGCTAATTAAATAACAGAATAAAATTATCTTTAATAATTTACTTTTAATAAAATTATAATTTTCACAATCCTAAATTTCATCCGAAAGCTATAGAGCGATTCAGAAAGTTACAGTCTACAAGCAGTTTACATAAATTTTAAATTAATATCATTATATTACATACCTTTGTTTTAACTATTAATTTTGTATTTTTCTTAAGTTTTAAAAATTAATATCGTAAATCTAAATCTACTTCCTTTCATCCTTTTTTTCAAGACACTTTTCTGCTCTATCTCAGAAAAAATTAATTATTCGTCAAATTATATCTAAATATCAAGTTTATGTATTTGAGTGTTAAGTTATGACATAAGTTAATAACAGTTAATACATTATGATACATAAATTTATTACTTTAATAAATTTATTTATCATAATGTATTTGTTTGAATTGTTACAAATTCCTTTAAATATATCTTTTACTAATAAACTTCTTTTAAATTAATTTTTTACTCAGTAAAAGTGAACAGCTATTGTTATTAATTCATGCATAGTATTAATATATATATATTCAAGTCAACTGATTTAATAAATGGTAATTTTTAATTAAAATTTTACCAATTTATTCAAAAATTATTATAAAAAAAACGTAAAATAACATTGAAAAAATAAAATTAAAATATCAAATTCTATGTTACAAAGAAAATAAATAAGCCTTTTACTTTTACGCTTCATGAAGTTGTTAATTCACTCATGAAATTAATATTTATTTTTTCTGCAATCATTTATAATTATTAATATTAGAATTTTCTCAAATGCAAAAATGTTTCAACAAACGAAAAAAAAAGGATATATTAATGCTGTAAACGAGTAAAGCAAATTTTCATATAAGGAAGTTACGAAAAATGTAAAAAAAAAATAAGGCATATCCAACGAAGTAAGCCATGGAACGAATTGAGTCGATAAAAATCACCATCATGCCGAACAAAAAGATGGAGTGTAATTTTCCGGTGCCCACACTGTTCTCCGGTGGATTAAGGACTAGTCGATAATCAAAACATGTGACCCACCACCGTATTCATACTTCCTTCCCTTTCCATTGTCGCATTACTTACGGTTCGCTTCCCTACACCCCACTCGGTCAACCCACGCCTAACACCTGCCAGCGATTTGTAAATTCTGCCACCCTCGGGACTTGAGGGAAAGGGCCGAACCCCTCAGAGGTCTGTGGATCAGGATCCATGATGATGTTCCTGATGAGGAGGGTGTGGAGAATTCGGATCATTTCGTTTCGCTTTAAGGGAGCGAACGGAATTGGGATTCGGGGAAGTGAGTTTAGCTAAAGGGGCAAAAGGGGAAGTTTGTAGAGTGGGTTTTTTTTGCCAGGAGGGTGCGTATTGTTATACGGGCTCCCTTATCCTATACGATCGTATCAGTTCGGATGGATTTAAACTTGTTTTATTTGGGAAAGCCACTTATAGTTATCGCAGTAAATCTATACTTTAGCTTGAACAAGTTAAACTGTTTCATGAAAATATTTATAGCATCGTTTTATTCCTATTTATATATCTACAAATATTGTTACGTTAGAATCCTTATAAATGAAAGCCATAGCTTATGTTTCATGAATGAAATATTAAAATTATATTTAAGCACACATAAAGCTTCAATAAGTTAAAAATATCATAAAATTTAAGTGAATTTTCAAAAAATTGCAAAAACGTATTTTTTGATACATTAAGTTTTTTAACTCAAATTAGATCACGTGAAAGTTTTATTGACAGTGATTTTTAAATTACTCCCAGGTAAAATCAAAATTTATTTAAAAATCAATAATTTAAAGGACGTTTTGCAGAATGAAAAGACAAAAGGTAAAAATAAACCACTTTGGTCATAAATCTGTGTGAATAACTCAATCCATCTGAAGTATGATATAATAAAATTGTGTGTTCCTTTAGAATTTATTATAAAGAATGACATCAATTTTGAATATCCATTGTGTTGGGAATTAGACTATGAGGTAAAAAAAAATTGAGGATACATTTTTCCGAATAAGAATTATAAATTAAACTAATCTAGACGTTAAGAAACATAAATATTTAAACATTTAAGGGATAAAGTTAGCAAAGTCGGAAATACCTAAAACAAATCACACATATCTTCTTACTCATTCTGAAAACCAATATAAACTAGCATAATTAAAAATGTGGAAAGTTTAAAGTATATATAATTTTTAAATTATTTATTTTTTCGTAATAGCAAAAAGAAATTTAATAGTTTTCTTTTTTTCGAGCGCCAGCCAGGATGGCACTGCTCCACTTTTCCAACTGATTTGGTGTGGAGTCCGATTTTGTCAGTACACACATGCCATAGATACCACTTGTAAAGTAGACAACCTTTCATACCAGGATACAAAGATAGGAGAGAGAGAAAGTAAAGTACACACATGCCCAAACTGGGATTCGAACCCAGGACCTTCCGATCCTCAGACGCTTCCCACTGGACAGGGTGGGCGGCTAATAAGTTAGATATAAATGAACAACTATTATAAATTAACATTTTCTTATCCTAACAAATGGTATTATCATAAATTGTCAAATTTTATAAAAACAATTAACTGATAGATTCGCAATCATCAATTTTAAAATCAATCAATTCTAAATTGAATTGATATTAACCCAGTGTATTTAGTTGGTTGCATTTTATTATAAAAGCGAAGTGAAATATTGATTTAACACAATAATATAAGCAACCATGCCATTAAATATAATGGCAAAATCTCTCCTTGCTTTTTCACAATCATTATGAAGACAGTGCATAAATTTAGCTGAAATCAATCGCGGGGTATTGTAATAAACATGAGACAATAATCCACGTATTATGCAGTGTTAGTTCACGCAAGGTTTATATGCCTAAATAAATACAAAAGTAATCAAATGCGTGATCACTTTAAAAGACACCAAGCTTACACGCATGTGCAGAAGCCTTAATTTTACAACACAAATATAAAAGTTTCTCCAGTTGTTAATATTTCTAACAATAAACACATTTCAATATATCTGACATGTCACAATAAAAATTTTTAAAAAAGTTCCAAATGTTGTCAAACATTTTTGAATATCGAGAAATGACTGATAAATCTCCAATAACAAATTTTATATATGCTAACTAAGAATTTAGAAAGAAAAGTTATTTTATTTTCATAATATAAATCCAAATTCTTAGGTTATACAGAAATATTCAAGCAGATATTGAAAAATATGCTGTATTACCCCACATTTCTACATGAGGTGTCCCAAGAATGTAAATAAGAATAATTTTTTTTATTTATAGATTAAATATTTTAACTAAATATCTAATTTAAAAAATATTTCATTTTTATTTTGTTGTATATAAGCCAATTATCTGATTAACTTCCCACAAATAATACAATTATAAATATTGCTTTTAATAATAATAATAAAAAAAGAAATATTCTATTTTGCCATTTACCTTTAAATTTATTCTTGGTTCGGATTGAATTTAGATCAAATCTTAAATTGGATTTTCTCTGAAATACTTTAATATTATTCTAATTTTATTTGGAAAAATTAATAAAAAATACTATGCAGTGTATAATGAAGCATTTTATCAGTATACTTAGTTTATCAGTTTTAATCGTTATTGATGCTATTGTATATTTAGCATACCACCTTTGCATTTTGCTAATATATATAGTTTGAAAATCTTCTAAATTTTACTACTTAATATTTTAAATATAATTATTTTTGTATTTAAAATATGAAGTTTAATAAATATTGAATAGCTCAATTAATAACACTCAGTAGCTC
>JAPDSC010123460.1:68813-92567 GCA_026290005.1 Latrodectus geometricus | reverse complement strand
GGAATAAAATTTTTCAAAGTAAAGCAAAATCTCATTTTTCTTTGACTATGTAAACAATTTCTATCATGGTTGTTTAAATATTTAATACTTGAGAAAAACATTTGAGCAACTGTATCAACAATGTTTTACTTGTAATGTTTAAAATATATAAACAATTAAGAAAATGTTTAAAATTTACTTTTTTCTTAATAATCTCATTTGTAAGGATGTAAATTTTTTGTTTCATCCTTTTTCAGGATAATTTTTTAATTCAGTCTAATATTAATTGAAATAGAAAATTCGTATTAAGGTCAGATTTTTGTGTTTTATTATATTGCTTTATTTTTC
This sequence comes from Latrodectus geometricus, assembly GCA_026290005.1. Classification (NCBI taxonomy): domain Eukaryota; kingdom Metazoa; phylum Arthropoda; class Arachnida; order Araneae; family Theridiidae; genus Latrodectus; species Latrodectus geometricus. The sequence goes on along the minus strand of JAPDSC010123460.1, from coordinate 92,240 downwards.
TTTTGGTTAAAAATAATTATGCTGGAAATATTTTTTTATATCACAGTAATTATAACTCTTTATTTTTTTAAGAACGAAATATATTTATATTGTAGTATGTATGAATTAATTGGGAAAAAAAAAAAAAAAAAAAAAAAAAAAAAACTATTTCAGGTGTTTTCAGATAAGATGACTTTTTTGGTCAAATTTTAAAGTATTATGAAAGGTTTACTTTCAATTAAAAGGTTTTTATATTAACCCACACTTTTTGGAGTGACCATATCATTTAACTAGTTTTTAATAGTAATATTAATTAGTTAAAATTTCCAGTGGTTAAAAGTCTTTTAAAATTAGATTAACATATTTGCTTATAATGTAGCATTAACTATATGAAGACTAATTTTATTTGGTATAAAAACATTCAGTTGTAGCATTTTATTTGTTGTTGTATAATTGGATACGTGAATTTTTTTGTTTTCAACAAGACTGATAAAACATATCGAAATGGTGATCAAATGAGAAAAACAGAAAAACAAAGTTATTATCCAGCAAAAAATGTCAGTCTTGTTAGCAAAATTCCCTTGCATGATTGTTGCTATACTATAGAATTCTTTAGTGACTTTTTTTATTACTTGCTTTATGTTAATCATGACTTAATGATGAATTGTTAGTTTGAAAAATTAAAAGAATATATTGGATAATGTCATGTAATTTTCACCTGCTTTAGTTTTTAAGGATATTAAATCAAACTCAATTTATTTCTAATAAACACTATAAGTGACCTTAATGTATGTACTTAAATCTTAGTATTATGTTTGTTATTTTTAGCTTCACCCCAATTAGAGATTATTAAAAATCCCTATCAATATAACAGGCATTATTAATTCAAATTTATCTCATTTATCATTGTCTTATTTTGAAATTATTTATAAAATCGTTCAAGTCCCCCCCCCCTTATCTAATATGTCTAACATATACAAAAAAACATCTCACTTTTTTTTCAAATATTTTTTATTTAAATTCTGTAATTTGTACTAAAAATATTTTTTACTTTTATTGAAAAAATCTTTTAATGAGGGTTATTGTAAGAACTGATCTTATTTACTTGACTATGAAATTAATTTATTTTTGGTATAATTCTTAAAACAAAATCTTATAAACTATAGAAGATTTCTCACCATAGTGTGAGGTTATTGAAAAATATTTCAAAGCTGTAATAATATTTTATTATATTTACAGAGAAATAAACCTATATCATGTTTTTTTTTATACAATAAATTACATATATCAGTAATTTGTCAATTTTTTAAAATTGCAAAACTTGACTGAAATTTGTGATCTATAATTTGAAAAAATTAAAATCATCTCAGGATGTTAAAAAGCAAATAAAATTGTAAATAGATTTTTCACTGTAATTTAAATTATAACTTATAATGTTTATAAGTTTATTTTATTGTGCAGTTAAAGTATAACTTTAACTGCTGCAATAGAAGAAAATAAGAATGTTTTTAGGTTCTGTCTCCAATTGAATATTTTAAAAAATCAGGCTTGTTTGAAACTGTATAAATTACAAGAAAAAATAGTATTTAAAATGCAGAATTGTATAATAAAAGAAAAGGATTTTAATAAATATTGCGCCATGTAATGTCATTACATTTATTTTTTTTCTGATAAATATAATTGTAATACAATAATGCGAATCAACATGATTTTTTTAAAACATATGTCAATTTATCAGATAGTTTTATAAAAACTAAATTGTTTCATAAAATTCTACTCTCTGATGTTTTTAATGTAATGAAATTGGCACGTGATATTTATTTCGCTTTCATTTCAGCAGGCAACTGTTGCCAATCCCAATTTCAATTTTTTAAGATTTATCATAATTTATGATTTTTAGCATTGTAATTTTATTTGTTTTTTTTATTGCAGTTTGTGTATTTTATTGCATTAAAAAGTAATTTAGTGGGGATAAATAAAAAAGTAATTTTGTATGGAAACTTGATATTTTAATTAGTTTTTGTTTTTAGCTAGTGTGATAATAAATATATAGTGATTTTTTAAATCATTTTTTTCTATCAATATGATTAATATTATTTATTAATGAGATTAAAGATGTGTTATAAACCTTTTTAAATTTAATGATTTTTTTAAATCATTTTTTTTCTATTAATATGATTAATGTTATTTATTAATATGAAAGATTGATTATTGAAACTTATTTTTTTAGGTATTCTGTAATGTTAAATTATATTTTTATTTAAAATGTAATATGAATTTTTTGAATTTGAATCATAATGTGTATATAAATAAATGTTAACAGAAAAGGGAAGCACTTCAAAGTCATCAACTAAACTTTTAATCCTAAAGCTAAAGTTCCAAGAAATAAACTGACTAAAATTTTCTTTTAGTATTAAAATAATTATACCTTGCATAATTTTTTTCTCACTAGAATTTTTTTTATTTTTAAAGGTTTATTAAAGTTGTTTGTCCTAAGTTAAAATAAGAAATAACTGTATTGAACTATGTTAATAAATCCTTACTATTTGGAAAAGAAGTAATGATTTATTAACATATAATTTTTAAATCAAGTGTTTTTTTTTTACTGAGAACTGAATCATACATTCTAAAAACGAATTCATATAATAAAAGATATATGTACAAAACATTGAAGGCAATAAGAAAATCTCTATTAATTTTCCATTATGCATATTATAAAAACTGGTCTTATAAATATTAAATAAAAAGATAATGTATTGTCTAGCATAAATTTTACTCTTTTTAGTCAAATATATATTTTATATCTTAAGCTTTTTTTTTTACAGGCAAATTACATGGAAGGAAATTTCACAAAAATTTTTTTAAAAGGTTATATATCTTGGTTTTTGCAAAATGTTTTGTTTATTTGAGCAAAACATTTTGCAAAAGCCAAACATTTTGCCTCTAACAAAATGTTTTGTTTATTTGGGGTAGTAATAATATCAAATTACCTTCAAAAGAAACTTTTCATTCACCCAATTGTTATCTCAATTTTTTTGTAAATAAATCCTTTATTTATATGTTGTAGGTAATTCAGGATTTCTGTTTTTTTCTTTTGTTATTAATATATGTAGATGAAATATTTCTCCATTTCTTATATCAAAAAAAAAAAAAAAAAAAAAAAAAAAGACAAATTATAAGCACACTCTTGTATTAAAAAATGTTTTTTTTTTCTTTGTTCTGAAATATCTTGCTAATTCAGCTCTTGATATTTCAAAGAATATAGTTAAAAGTGCAATTCCTTCGCAAAAGCATTAATACTGATGTTGTGTCAATATTCAAAGAAATCCAAATTATTGATTTGTTATTATACCTTAAAAGGTAAAAGTAGTTATTATAGAACTCAATCAAAATTATTTAACAAAAAACAGTAAATCTCCCCCACTAATCACTACTCTTGAAAGATGTTTATTAACTATTATGAATGAAGTATATGAATGAAGAATTGGGAATTTGTCTGAATTGGAGAAAAATTTATGAATGTTCTGTGAACACCCAATTTCACTTATAGATTTGAATATTTGGGTTTAATATAAACTTTTTTCTCTACAAGATGTTATTATCAGATGCTTGCAAACCTTGATTCAACTACTTGCTTATTGTTGAAAGCTTTGCAATAGACTTTAAATTTCTGCATTAAATTCTGTAAACCATTTATGTTTGAGTATAGGATTACAATGTTTGATTAAAAAAAATGAACTGATCACATGTACTACCAATATATATTTTAAGTAAACTTGTGAATAAGTTGCTGTTCAGATAATTTTTAACAATGTTATATGCAAGAGAAAAATATTAAAAGAACATATTGAATAGCTGACATTCAATGGCTTAGCTCAGAAATGCTGCTAATAGCTCTTGCTTTTTATCAATTCCATAGTATTATAATTTCATTTTTAATTCCTTTTACCAGTGAGATTAATTATTGTCGTTACTATGTGACATTGTTATAAATAGTAATAAATCTTAATTGAAAATTGGAGGCTCTTTTCTTTAACACACAATACTAATTGATTGATTCTACTTATACATTAAAAATTTTGATTGTAGTTGAACATAACTTTATAAAGCAGTGATGATCTCCTCAAAACAAAAGGAAAATACATATGTACTTATGTTTTGAGTGACTGTCAGGAATTTAATTTACTGCAGTCTACTATATAATTTAAACAATAATGCATTGATTCATACTATGTATCATATATTTTTATGGAAACTGAACATTAATTTTTAATTTTATCTTATTTGAAATTTTTAAATGATGCAATTTTTTACTGTACTTATTGTTACAATTTCAAAATATAACAAGACATTTATTAAAATCATTTAAAGTAATGGAATTTCATTCAAAATACAAAGTAACAATTGATTATCACTAACAAATTATCAGTCTATCCACTATTATGTGTTTGATATTAAACGATTCATATGAAGAATTTTACTGAACAACTATTCTGAAATGCATGTGAATTTAACTTTTCATTTCTTTGATCAACTAATTCCCGCATTCCCGCCGTGTTTCTCTCAAAGATGCATATTATTCTGATTATTGATTATTACAGTATACTATTTTAAAATTGGAACTTTTTATCATTATCATCAATTTATTGTGGAATCAATGGTTAATTTTTTTTAGAAACATTTTGAAATAATCATACATAATCAAGTTACAAATTTTTATTGTTTTTTAAACCCAACAAGTTGTTGAAAAAAATAGAAATATGCGACTAATTTTGGACAGTTCTCTTGATTTAAATTACAGAAAAAGAACAAAATTCCAGTAAATTGAAGTATAGTTATAACACATTGGATTGTGTTATTAATACTGACTGAAAATTTTGTTTTTTAAATTTTTGCTATTACTTTTCTCTTTACATAAATTTAGAAAAACAAAAAAATATTGCCTACATAATTATCAAAATTATTCAATTAGTAATAGTAGTTTTTTTTTATTTTATAGATAAAGAAATAAATTAAATTAGGAAAATTTCAATGATTTTTTGGGAGTTTCTATATCTAATTGTAAAAAAGCTATGCATATAAATATTATATGTATTATATATGAGTTACATAAAATTAATAAAATAATAATGAAACAGTGTGTTAATGAAAGATCTAGGCTGAAATTAGATCTCAGTTCAATATTTTTAACATGATGCTTTAGCATTTTCTTTTTTGACATTGCGTTTTTGAAGTAGTTACCTTGAAAAAACATTTTTTTTCAGCTAATAGAAACAATTTTTTATGTTTTTTGGAGTAAAATTTCAATTTTTTTTCAGGTAGTTATTTAGCTAATGCTGTTAACCCCGCTGATTTCGACATTTATTTGATATCTACTTTTATGTTTGTTAAGAAAGAGCAACGGGAGATTTTGACGTAAGTATACGTAATAATTTATTCGTAATTAAGATAAGAGAGAAAAGTCTTATGACATTTAAAAACGGTACTATTTAACTAGTAATTGAATGCCGATTGTAAAAAATGGATATTGTTGATTTATAGAAATATAAAGATAAAAACATAAGTGATTCAAATTAATTATTTTTATTAAATTTTAATCGGTTTATGCTCTAATTTTTAATTAATTTCAAATTATGAAATAGCATGTCATTTAATCCATAATTTAAGATTTAAAGGAAAATCCATATATATTATTAATCAAACTATCGTATATTTATAAATAAAATTTTTTATTAATTTCTTATAAAAGCTTGAATTTTGTAGCTACCATTTATCTCAAATTTTTACAGGTAATAATGTGAGGTTTCGTAATAAGTGTAATGTGTTAAATATTATGTTTTATAAAATGTTAGTAAAGAAAATTCCCTTTGATTTCTAGAAGGAAAACAACGCAAGTTTTACTAATTTTTATTTAAGGTTGTCTAATGTCGAAATGACTTGAGTGTGTTAATTTGAAAGCTTATATATTGACGGCTGGAAATGATTACAAAATTGAAATTTCGGCGATTCATTACAGCCAAAACTTGTTTTCAACTTTTATCCCCGGCGCTTAGCTCAGAGTTAGGATTTTCCACTGTCTACCAGCTGTTCTCGCTCAAAGAGCACGTCGTCTGTAGGCGTTGATCCCGTGACGCGTGTGGCTGTTTTGGTTTGGCAGTGATTTTTACCTATTCGGGAAATCATGTCGGGAATTACAGTCTTTATTTTTGTCTGCGGTACATGTCTTAATCAGTTTTCTGTATTAACTAAGCATTTTTTAGTGTTATTTATCTACTCGAATAAAGACTGAAAATAGGGCAAAATGTTTTACTTTAAAAAAATTCTAAACGTATCCATTATCGATGAGAAATGATGCTAACGGACAATGCAGTGAAATTTTTAGGTGATTTTAGTTTTTTTTTTTATTATAAAAAAAGGCTAATTCTGATTATTGTTGCGGAAAGTCGCTAGTTTAGGAGTCATTCGATTTACTGTGGTCCATGGAATTCGAATGTAGGGCGCTGTTCCTATAAATACGTTTTAGCTTATTGTTGCCTTCAGATTTACACCTTCGGATTTAGATTCGCGGAACTTGTTGAATCACGATTGAGAATTTTTCTCTTTATTTATTGGAAACTTTCTTTTAAATGATTTTGGAATTCAGTCACATAAAAATATTGTAGGCATTTAAATTGCTTTTAGTATTATAGGTTTATATTGAAAATATTGTAAAAAGCTTGCTTGTGCTATAAAGTTAATTATTCTTAAATCTAAAAATAATTTAAATGATTAAAATTAAAGATAATTCCTTAATTGGGGAAAAAAATTTAATTAAAAATATTATTTATAAATTAGGAAGTTATCAATTCTTTTAAGAAAGATTCTCTGTGCTCCAGCAATAGAATCACTCTCTTCAGAGTGTATGTAAGTCGTAGATTGGATCAAGTATTTCCTGTCGTTAACAATGCCAAGCTGGCAGCCAAATTGTTAGGGCTATGAAATTCGACTTAACAGTTCGTGCGTTCGATTCTCACTTTATGGTTTGAATGTTTATTGTAGATCAGAATATGCTTTAAATTATAGTCTCGCTCTAATTAGCCCTCATGTTCCAAAGATCGTTCTGGGACTAACAAATCAGAGCCCTATTGTAAACAGAGGGTGCATACCCGAATGAGATGAGTACTTGGGAATTTTCCTTCTGAATATATGTTAAAATGGCACATTTTATATGAAAACTCCTTCGGGAACTGTTGTGAATATTAGAAAGCTTCACAATTGCCTTCAGTGTGGCTATTCAGAATGTGTTAAGAGTTAGAGCTTCTTTTAGGAAAAGTACTTTCAAATTTTAGCTTGAATAACTAAATACATGTAATAGCTATTCTCTTTTAATTTAGAAGCAGTCGGTGGCATACATATATTTTGAAAAATGGTAAATTTTATGGATTGAAAATATTAAACCCCTAAATTAAAGGTAAGAAAAATTTTGACTCTATAGATTACATTTTATAGCATCAGATTCTTATTAATACAAAACAAAATTTAATTTTGTATATACGTTTTGTGAAATTTATTTCCTTGAAAACTTCGACCAATATACGAAATTCGGGTTTAGGGATTAGAAGTAAATCAAATTTTGGTGTGTTGTTCTTATTGCAATTATATTTCTTTCTGGGAGTTAACCAATAAAAGTCGACTTCCAAGAAATGTGGATCCGCGCAGAACAGCTTATGACTGATGCTGGCCTGGAAAGGAAGGGCACCGAATTCCATTTTCTTGGAATGGTGTGGTCGTGCTATCGAACATTCCTTTTAAAGGAAAATTCCAAATCTTTTTACTGCGAACTTTCATGGCGCATCTTGCGGTGACGTGGCAGCAATGCACAATGTGTGCAGCCCCCCCCCCACGGATTGATTTTAGAGATTGTTCAGAGCGAAACTTGGCGATCGATCCCATTCTATATCGTGATTGATAAGCTGCTCCATTCTGTTCTGTTGGCCAGCTTCAGAACAAACACGAGTGACAAGAAAATGGAAAATGATAGTTATTTCTCTCCGATATTAATAGAAAAGAGGATCGTCTGTGTGCGTGGAAAACGGTAAAGGGGTGGGAGGTGGAATTGATTTTCAATAGACCCATTCCAAATTACAAGTCTTGCTAATGTATGAATTGATGCCCTACAAAAAGTGTGTTTTTATAAGTAGGGTACTCTACTTTTTGATGCTTTTCCCTTTTATTGGAGTTAGTATTTATAAGTATTTATAGTATATCGGAGAATACCATTTATAAGTACCCAAATAGAATACAGCATATTGGAAATGATTAAATGTTGTGTTTACCGTTTTCTCCGAATATGAAGAAAAATATTGATGAAAAAGTAAATAAAATTTTTTGTATTTTTTTTTCCTTTGCCACGTACGAAACTAAAACAACCTTTAAAATAGCGTCAAGAATTTTCAGTATAATCTTCTCAAACCCCCCCCCTTTTTTTTTTTAAACCTTTAAAGGAAAGAAAAGACGTTTTTCTTATCCCATGTTTCAATATTTAAAATTAAGATACTTTGTTACAATTTATTAAAAATATCTGTGAGACTCTCAGAACTCATAAATTCTAAACATTCGAGGTTTGGAAACATTTTTTAAAATTAATTTTTATTTTGTAGATGATTATTCATACAAAGGATTGCATATAAAATTGTGTTAATTTTCCATGTATGCTTTATCATTACTGTTTGGAAATCAAAGTTGAATCTTTATCAAATTCATTTTAGTTGCAAGGCTTTTTTTCTTTCCTTAGTTTTTCATTCTCATCAAAAATATTTATCGTAATGAACATTCATTTCTACAGCTGCGTTATGATTTCATATGCTAATCACTTCCGCTGTTTTGATTGAAAATTCTATTTCAATTTTGAAACTGCAGGCAAATGATGACAAATCTGGTGTATTAAAATTTTGCCAGTGTTCGGCGTTTGATCATTTGCAGGAGCTCTTGTGATTAACTTCCTCAACGCCACGCATTGTTTACGATCGCTGCACGGTTTTAATGGATATGTCAATCGATTGGGAAAGCCTATCCAGCCTTGCATTAAAGCCGACGTACGTGCTTTATTACATCTGCCTTTATTGTGACGTCACACATTTAAGTTAAGCCCAACCTTCCTGATTGTGATTGGCCCTTTAAAATATTTAACTGTTGCTAATTTACTGAAGGATTAATTGAGCACTTCGGAATCTCTTTTTTTTTTATTTAAAAATTATTATTATTTTTTTGGAATCTGAATTTTGATTTGAAAAGTGTTTTGCTATAATCGTTTTGGCACATAATTTTTGAATCCAAAAATATTTTTGCGATGTTGTCAAAATATTTTTATTGGTTATGATTAATGTTTACTAGCAACAATATTTGTTGATATAATACCTGTATGCCGGATGCGTAAACCTCACGATGTGATAGGAATAAATATTTAAGGTGATATTATTTGTGTTTTGAAATGTTAAATATCATTTCTAAAAGGTTCTAAAATTTATTGGCTAAATGATTTTTTTTTTTTTTTAATTTTCTAAATTTAATAATTTTCTCGAGAATTTATCGGCTATAATATTTTATTGTGTAATATTAGAAATATAAGTTTCTTAATGTTTTCTTTCACATTTGTATAATTTAATTTAAAAATTTGATTATAAATAATAAAAAAAGCCGAAATTCGATGGATATATTGATGTTTATTTTCAAAACGTATCTTATAAAAATATGCATGCCTATTTATCCTTAGTGAAACATAGATTTAGATATGCATTCTTATCGTTTTAAATAATCATTTGTCTATCTGTCGTGTTGTTTTTAACATTATTTAAACCTTGAGGAATTATATATATATATATATATATATATATATATATATATATATATATATTGTAAATTTTTAAATGCTTAAAGCTCAATGTTTCCTGGAAAAATTTTTTCGCGTAGTCATATGTTGAGTACTCTGTACATGTATGATTTTACTATAATTCACTTGGTTACAAAGATTGAAAGAACAATTGAATCCAGTGTTCAAGAACAAAAAAAATTATAATGACCCTTTTTAATCACAATAACCACACTACACCCTACGTTTCAAGCACGAAATTTACATCCAGGTGCTTTTTGGAACATGTGAGCACTTCACTTGTCTTAGTAGCTTCATATTGTTTGCGTTTAAGGTATTTAAGATGTTTAAGAAACACATTTTATTTTTCTCTTATAATTGTTCGCCAAAATATATCATTTGTTTCTCCTTACTGTGTTAAACATTTTTAGTTGTTTTAGAACTAACTTTATTTTTTTTTTTTATATTTCTTTTTAAAATTATGCTTATGGAATATCGATCAAATTCTTTCGACAAAAAACTTGCACAAAAGAACGGGACCATTAATCGAGCGCAATTAGATTGATATCGTGTCCATGCGACACAGAAAGATTAGCTTCTCTATTTATTCCCCTGCTTTTCTTCCATTTCGGATAATCAGCTTACGTGTCCGTTAGTCCATGATAGCGAGAAAAATAACTTTTTCTTATTTAAACTATCTTTTCCTTTATTTTTTTCCCTCTTCTGTATTTGAATTGGAACGTTATTGAGGTAAGCTAATTTCGTATTTACCTCTCAGCCCACAGGTGACGGCAAAACTCTCTTGGAATTGCAGCTGATTGTCCCATAAATTAGGATGCGAATTGCAAATAAGGGATATTTAAATCATTCTGGAAGGGAAGATAATTTATCTCGGCAAGCAACTCTGCCTTGACTTCCGTTTGAGTGCCGATCAGCTCGAAATCTGTTCGCTTCCTTCCTATCAACTCAATGTTCCAAGTTGAGGATGTGGTTTGATTTGTCGGAAACACCATTCTCACTTTAACTGTGTTTAGATTAAGTTTCTAGAACACTAAATTTAGTGTTTAGGTTATTTGCAAAGTATCGCATAACATTTAAGCTTTGGTATGCTATTAAATTTTTACAGTATTCTCTTATTGGAAAGTTGGTAATTCAGTTGTCATAAGTTAGCATGTTCCTGTTCAACTGAATGGTTATCGCTTTTTAACATTTGATTCAACAGTTCGTGGGATCGAATCCCAGCTCGAGCTTAGTTGCTTATAGGGGTTCAGAATCCACTTTAAATTGTAGTTCCTTATCTAATTAAAGCTTGTGTGCAAAAAGTGGTCGTTGAGCAACAAGAAAACTAAATCAATTCAGCCATAAATTATGATGTTGCTTAAAATTCAAATGTTATAGAACCAATAAAACTTTTTAATTTAGGATGTAAATCTATTAAGAAATTATCTTTTTATATTTTCAAAATTAATGATGTACATAATTTTTAATGCTTTGTCTATTGGGAATACAATTGGGTGTTCATTTGCATAAAAATAAATTTTATTGTTGGTGTAGAAATTGGAAAAAAAAGTCTTATTGTTGGTGCATCTGGAGCTAGAATTTTATAGATTTTAAGTCCTATCAGCATTCATCTACAAACCAATGATTTTTCTAATGGATCATGTTATTAGTGTTTTTGATTATTTTAAATACTATATCAGTGACATGAATATCTAAAGAAATATAAATCTTTCACTTTTAAAAAGGAGATCCAGTTTATTATTTTATATCCGAACATATAAAAGGGTATGTGCTTGTGAACTTATAATAACAATGAAGCAATTTAAAATAAACATTAAAATTATCAATAGTTCAGTCGATCATCCGAGTAATACTTATATGAATAAATATAAAAAAAAATTAAGGTTGGAAACATTTTTTTCCTTGCAAAGAATAAAAACAATTTATCCAAGTAAACTTGATACTTCTGTGAAATGTGACGTTATCAAGGCCACAAAAAACAATTCTATTTAACACGAGTGACCAAACTGTTCGACGTTGTCAAACGATTTTATATTCATGAGGAGTAAGTAATGTTGTGAAACTTATAACCCCATTTAGGATAGATGATCGGATTTCAGACAGGTAAAATTCTTATAACCGCGGTTTTGTGAATAGAGTACTTTTAGGGCGGCTTATACAGCTTTTGATCATAAGGAATTTGTTGATCAGGTGAATTGCTACATTGAGTCCTAATTGACCCGAACTAATTTTTCATTTTCTTCTGACTATGAAAGAGAAAAAGATAAATGATTTCTGTTTGAAGCGTTTTTTCTCATGATCCTGTCGTTTCGTGTGGTTCATTCCGAAAACTTTGCATGGCAACAAGAAAGCTCCGCAAGTCTGGATGCGAAATTAGTACCTTGAAAAAAAATTCATATTCTTTCTTTAATCATTCGCGCGATATCGCGTTTTATTTAAAATTTCAAATTCACATAAAAGGAAAATGTTATTTTCGATTTGCATATTGTGGCAGATGTTGGCATGCATGCGTTTTAATCGACCCTTCCCGTGATTAAAAGACTGTCTCCTCTTCTGTGCTATTGTAAGGAATAATTATTTCTGTTTAGTGCTTCATTTCCGTTTTATATTGCAGTCATTCCAAAGAGCATTCATTGTTTTAGGGCGCAGATAAATGGTGACCTCGCCGCGTGTGCAGACTGATACGCAACGCGTGTAAATTTAGTATCTCATTTTGAAATTGAGATTCCAGTTCTATTTTTTATTTAATTTAATTTATTGCTCTGTTAGAGTAGATTACTCTATCAAACCCTAAATTTAAAAATTGTTTGTATGTTATGTAGCAATTAAAAGTTTTGTAGCAGTGAGTGATTAAAAAACCCTGAATGGCATTTAGTAATTTTAAAAGAAGAAGAAAACCTGAATAACTTCTTATCCCGAGGCCCCGTAAAAGCTTAGTTGAATCCCGATTCCCACGCAGTCCGTTCGAATAATCATAGAGGGGTGCTCAATTCTTTGGATGAGTGGTCATTGGACAAACAGTTGAAGAACGAGAATTTCTCACGATTGAAATCTAACGTAAAAGTTCCAAGTTTTTGCTATGTTTCGTTCTAAATTATGACTATTCATAAGTAACTGTTTCGATCTCTGATAACATTTAAAAACATTTCGTGCCCAAATTTTAATCGTTTTGGAGAGAAATAAATAATTTTTATTTGTAGATCATTGTTAGTTTAAACGGTGAAAGAGAAATAGTATACTTATATGCATGTGTGCGCCAATTAAATAGATTTGCTAAAAAAGAAAAAAATAGACGTGACCAGAATTTTTAATCGATGTTGGATGCATTGTTGATGGTGGGGGGAGGGAAGGGAGGAATATGTCATAAAAATTCCGAAATTCTAAACTAAGTTATGTTCTTAAATAATTTACTTCAAATATGGAGAATGACTGAATATATGATCTTTCTGTAAATAAAAGAAAAAAAAGTTGTCTTATTTTTTTGCTAAAAGCTAAAAATAATTAATTTTTTTATTGAAAGCATAGATGGAATTTAATCAGGTATTATAAGTATATTGATTTACTGCAATTAAATATTTTATATATGTATGTATACATTGATTAAAATCGGAATTAAGTAATTAACTATAAAATTCTTTTAGAACTTTCTTAATAAATGTAATAAGCAAACCAGAAAAATTTTCAATAATCAGAAAGTTTTTACAATAAGAGCGAGCGATGAAACATTTTGAAGATATCTTTATTGATTAGAAAATCAGTGTTGGTTAAACATTTAAATAAATAATAAATCGTGTGCAAAATTTTTGTGGAGATATAAATTCTGTAAAATAAATAAATTCTATGAAAATTAAATTTTCTTTGTTTTTTTTTTAATAAATAACTTTACACGAATTTTTTTAACGAAAGAATATTAAATTATTTTTGTGGAAAGTATATTTGTGCGTATAATTCTTATTAACGAATGTTTATATTGAGCATATGAAGGTACGAAAACTATTTTATAAGATTCCTGGTGGTTACAAATATTTAGAATGATAACTGAATTGATTACTGGTATTTACATTTTAAGAGGGTTTTCAATTTTTATGATTGTACTTTTCAATGAAAAGTTCCTCTTCAAATGATATTGTCTTGGCAAGAGATTTTATTAAATGATATATGTGATGTTTATTCGTTTTTCGTTCTCATTTGAAAGTTATTTTTTAAAAAAAAAATTTACGCTATATTTTCTAATTAAGAAAACTCATGGTCTAGACATACATCATTGATTAAATTTTTTATTTTATCTAAGATGCGCTCGAATATTTTTATTCCCCTAACGAACTAAACCACTTGAATACGTTCGAGACGAATTTAATTGTTTTCATTTCATGAAAACGTGCAGTTTATTTTAAATTCTTCTCTTACACAAAAATATTTCGTGTTTCTCTAGTTTGCTTAAAAAACATTTTTCAATATCGTTCGTCGATATGTCGTTTACAATATCGACATTATTTCTGTGATTATCAGTTTATACATTCTCTCTATATCGATGGAATTACAGAACAATTTCATTATGATACAATGGTAAAAGTGAAGTTAAATTTCCAAATCTATATCTATTGTAAACGTTGTTGACTACTTATTGATTTTATATTCTTACATGTGTTTACTTCAGCTATGTGATCTCATTAGTAGATGACGGAATGAATATTTCATTTATTTTTCTCGTTTATTGATTGTGCCCACTCTTTAAAAGAATTGGTTTGCGTTTCTGAATGTAATTTTATCGGTAAATAGTGTTTGACACTTATTTTTCTTGCAATGTTTATTTAAATGCTGTTTTGTTTATGTATGTCTGAATTAAGAGATGTTTTATGGTGCTTATGTCACGCGACGGTGTACATGCTGGGATTTGTTGTACATTACATTTATGAACATGGTTATTATTATTCATGTTATGTTTATAATTAGCGTTGTTTTGTAATTGGTATGATCTGTATTTATTCTTCTTAAACAATTTGTTAGAATCCAGTTTATTTTAAGATTATTTGGTGGGATATAGAGATGTTTTCGAGTGGATAGTAAAACCTGTTTTTATATCGCTCTCTTAGACTATATTCTGAGTCATTAGAAATTGCAGGATATTGTAAATGTTGCAATCTGCGTTTCCAACTAGTTATTGCAAACCAATTGTGTCGATAGTTTAAATATTTTCAATAATTGACTTGGTTAATATTTTTGATTGGATTAATTTACGTACTCAGAGTGCAATTAATATTTACATGAATGCTTTCTAAATTTCTGTTTTAACATTTTATTGCATCTACTTCTGAAATTTCGAAAATTCCAAATAAATTTTTTTTCTTTTTTTCAAATTGTTTTGTAATGAACCATTTTAGGAAATTTATATTTAATTAAGATTAAATAAAAAAAAATTTGGTAATAGGAATGTATAAAACTTATTTCCGACTTTTTATTTTTTTTATGATTCGATTTGTGATAAATTAGTAATTCGTACGTTTTTTTACGTCATTGGTTTATATTCGTGGAATATCCATGTAAAATTTGATTTTTTCAAACCTGAATAATTCTCGATTGTTTGAATTTCTAAATTTTATTTTGTATGGATGGATCTATTTTAGGGCTATGTGTACGAATTCTGCTACCATATGTTCTGTTGTGTTCGACTTTGATGCGCTTCGTAGTTCCCATTTATCTGTTTTCTTGTTTGCATGGAGCATAGACGTTTCGGCGTGGAATGAAATCCGGTCATTCCCATCCCAATAAAGGGAAGGGGACCGGGGGGTCAATTGGCCCTCCTGACTCACCTCTACAAGACCATCTATTCAGTGAAGTTCCTCGGGGAATGCAGAGGCTCTTGCTTATAGACCGAGCATTGTGAGCTTCTCTTATAATTTCTTTTTAAATCCTCCTGGAAAACCCTTCTTGCGAACAAGCTGCCGATTTTTAAAGGGAGGGTGAAAACGCAAAGAAATAATAACAATGAAAAAAAATATATTCTCGTCTAGACCCTCTTGGCCAAAAAGAGTACACGGAGCGCGCCGGGTGGTATGCGAACACACTGATGGAAAAATCGAGTCGGATATAGACTTTCTCCCCCCCCCCCATCTTTTGCCGTTCCTTTCCTCCCCCGGTTTTTTGCGCTTCTTTGCGTTGCGGGGTAGCTGCAACACCGGGTGCTCCGTCTGCTGAAGAGGGCCCTTTGTGAAATGTTATTCCGTTCCAGAGTGTTGGGTTAAAACCAGTTTTCCCCTCGCCTCTTCGGGAAGAGCTCCCCTGCTTTCCATCCCATTCTCGTGACGCCCTGTAGAGGTTATTTATTTTATCCGCTGCCGCCCTTCCTTCCAAAAATGCGCCCATTAAATGACTGAATCGTGCAGAGTCCACTTCTGGGCTGGCCCTGCTGCTGTGATATTGATTGCCCGAGCACATAATAATAAGAAAAAGAAAAAAAAAATGCCTAGCCAGGCCCCGGCATCGCTAACAGCATGTCTCTAATGCGCAGAAGAAATGCGCCAGTTATGATGTCGGTGATTTACATCCATTCGTGATGTGCAATTAGACTCTTATTACATCAAGAAATTTATTGTAATGTAATGAACGAGAATCTTTTCTCTTAACGCGAGAGAAATGGTTTAGTATGCGAGTAAAATTTGACAACACTTCATATGGCACCAGGACACGCAATTCAGTTCAGTAGCGAGCCTGTGTACATTATTTTAATGGTAACAGCCGCCATCGCAGTTTCGTTCGCAAAATAACTAACTATGTTATTTTTACTTTATAATTACATACATTTTAAGTATGTTCTTGAATGTAACACTAGTTTATTTCACAAAACATTAAACAAGTTTAGTTTGACTCCATTTTCTTTCAAATTTTTTATATTGCCTTTTTAGTTGTGATATTTATTATTCTTTGTCATAAGCCAGCTTTAAGTTAAAATACTACGATGCAAAAGTCAACTCCATAAACTAATGTGCAGGACTTTCATAGCCATTAAAAACAGAAAAATCTAAACGCCTAGTCGAAGATTTTGAATGTCCGAACTTCGCATTTTTGGAAGAATGTGACACTCCTTCCATTATACTGTACCAGGTGTTTACTCGCACCATAATTATATACTTTGAAAGCTTTCAATGGAAGAAGTATGCAGGAAAGAATATGGAATGTTGTCCGAGAATTCAGTTTTTCATATTTACAAAGAACAGTTAAAAGTTCCTCCAGAACTGAGGCTTGTCCACTAGCTGTAGCCCCATTTCATGTGCAGGTTGCCTCGGTAACTTGTTTATATCTCACCCATTATCATTTTCCGTATTTAGAATTTCACATTGCAGTAAAACTTCGTGATTTGAATTTATTGAAAGTTTTATAGCAATCTTTATAAATTAATCTTTTTGTATTACGAAAAATCCAGTAAATATTTTAAGAAGCCATTCTGAAGTTCTTAACCAAGAAATACTATATCTTTAGCATGATATGCTTACTGTGCACACTAAAAAGTATTGATTTAATAATATATAGTGATTCAGAAAAATAATTGGGTTTTAGTAACACTTTTTAAGAAAATAATGCATTCGTAACCTATACTGAAGTACATAACTGTAACCGTAAGTTGCTATGAATAAAACAGCCTTACAGAATAGAAAACTTGACCACAATCATTCATTCTTTTTTAGTGACTTATAATGGCGGTCTACGAGGTGGACATTTGCGTTTTAAAGGGAATTCTATTCACGTTCGTATCAAACGAAATTATTTTTAGAAAATGTCGTCTGCATTCGTTTTTCCTTTTTTCTTGCTTTACTAAATTTTGTTTCCTTCATGATTATTTTTGTTTAAAATGTCATTCTCATAAAAACGAAGTTATTTCTTATCAAACGAATATGCTTCTGATTTTCTCTTTTTTCTTCCAAAACAAACTCATGAAAATTTAAGTTTTTTAATAATTTTTTTAAGACATTTATACATATAATATATCGGCTAAACTTAAGAATTCACACGCACATTTTATTAGAATTATTCGTTTTCAATTTGTTATGATTGATTTGTTATCGACATTTCAAATTTGTATTTTTACTGCGAAATACTTTATTTGTTAAGAAATAATTGTATTTCGTAATATTGTTTTTTATGACTTAACACTAATGGCTTATTAATGGGTTCCCAGAATGCATTTGAATTGATAATATATATGTTAAAAGCTATTAACATGAATCAAATACTAAGCGAAATACATACATTTATATTATATATATAAACTGCTTTATATAAATCTATAATTTCCTAGAAGTAGGATCAGATATACGAGCTACTTTGGAATGCGGATTTCGGTGAACGTCCTCGGGGAATATTTTGGTAAACATCAAAAATATCTTGCATTTTACGTCATTGACAGCATATTCCGTTTGGTCGATACCGAATATTTATGAATTTACTTTTAACCAGTTTCATTTTTAAAAACGGATTTACATTAAAGTCGAATGATTCAGTCGAAATGGGAGGAATCTTAAACTTTTTCGAATGCTTACCCACATTTTAAGAAAGTTCTCAAATGAGCTACGTATGAAAAGCGATGCGAATAAAACAAGAGACTCACCCCATTTGCATTTAAGTTCTTTGAATTAGAAGTAAGAAAAAGATGGAAGAATGTAGTCTTCAAAACTACTGGATGCATTTGCTAGAACAGTGTATCTGAAATCAGGTAACAATCCCAAAATATGGTTACAAATTATTAAAGTAATAATGCATCTAGTTTTTCTAGAGCAGTTTTCAAGTTTTTTCCTATGGATTCCTTTTAAAAGAATTTTCTTTGTAGTTCCTTACCTTTTTCTTTGTATTATATATCAATAAATTCACATAATCATTTAGGATTGCGCGTAAAATATTTGAAGGTAATAATTTCATTAAGAATATGAACAAAATAATTTTAAAAAAAGTGGTGTATTAGGTTTATAATTCGTTTTTCCATTTATTGTAAATTTATTATCAACTCCCAATAGACCTGTAGAATATTATAGACCCTTTTTAAAATTTCATCTACTCCTGAAGTGTCTATTCCAGAGGAAGAAGGTTTCTTTTGCATACCTAGTTTACTGTTCCAAAAAAAAAAAAAAAAAAAAAAAAAAAAAAGCTTTTATTATTTTTAGAAAAATCACATTAGTTAAAAATCAATTGTTGATTGACGGCTTATCAATTCTGATATGATTGATATTAGCAGTATATATTGGATCACTGCTGATTAAATAAATTCAAATCGATTTTAAAATATGATTCATATAGACACATTATTATTCTTGTTTAAATTTTGAATTCAAACTTTAATGATTTCTCAATTAAAAAGGTTTTTAAAAAATTCTGATTGACTTTTGTTCTGAATCTTTTATAAGTTTCGCTGCCTCGCTTTTATTAGCAAGTATAATGCTCTAATTAACATTATTAATAAATTTCCTTATCTATATTAATCTCATGAATAACCATTCGCAAATTTGTACGCATAAAAGAACATAACGATATGCTTATGAAAGCTACGAATAAATAAATAAATAAATACCAAACCCCAAAAAGATTCGTCATCGAATGTTTTAAATTCTTTTCATAAAAATAAAAAATCACGTCAGAATTGAAAATGTATTTAAAATAAGCAATTTAAACGAACGCAACCATGACTTAAATATGATTACAAATAAAATTAGAATAAAAATAAATATTTTATTGAATATAATAGAATTTTTCCGACCTACAAGAAATATTTGTATTTTTTATATGACTAATATTTCGTAAGCGTGTTATTTATCGTTAGCTTAAGCTATTCATTATTTCATTATCAATGGTAAGCGCAATCTTTAATTTCTAGGAAGTTAAGAATAAATTGGGTGAAATATTTTAATGAAACGGCTTAGTTTTTAATCTACCATGGTGTAACAACGATAGTTTACGCAGAAAAGAATATGCTGTAATTATTTGTTACTAAATCAAATTCACCTTTTAATTTATTTCCGGATGAAGATTAGCGACCTCGAATATTTTAACTCTGCTTTTTGTTCTGTCACTTTTAGGGGGGGGGGGAAATTATTGAAATTTATAACATATTAATTTAAATTTTAAGAATGTAATCGGAGGAAAAATTTCTATTTAAATTTTATTGTATCTTGCAGGAAAAATATAAGGCAGTTCTCCCGTCCTGGGGGATCATTTCAAAAATATTTCATCTTGCGTACTGACAGTTAGAGTAATATTGATTGCTTTTCTTATGACAAGAAATAATAGTGATCGTAAAAATTTTTCTGTCAAATAAAATTTATTGATTCATAAATTTATCATTTTGAGTCTTCGCCTTTTCAAAATAAAAATCAACCTTCACTGCTGACATTTTATTTATTTATTTATTTTTTACATTGTGTAACATATTGTTGAAAAATCATTAAATTTACGTCACACACAAAACTACATTTCTTAAGGGTTTTCATTTAAATGCTTTTTATTTTGCTTTTAAATAATCTAGTATAATCAATTCGTCAAACATATTTTGAGTCTTAATAATTTAGTTTGCCTGGATTAATCTTTTTATTTATTTATTTGTAAATGTTTTTAATTTTATCATATTTTCTCTTTATTTTCTAAAGTAAAACTCCGATTTGATGGTGGAATGGTTAGCGCTCTTGTCTTTGGTTCAACAGCTCGTGAATTCAAATCCCACCTCTGGCATGGATGCTTGTAGTCGTTCGGAATCCTTTTTAATCCATAGCTATTGGTCTAATTAGCCCTCGTGCTCAAAAGATGACATTTGAGCGACAAACAAACGTGGTTAAAATTTCGCAAGTTTAACGTGACTAAAACTATATAATTGAAACCGAATTATTTCTATATATTATAGAAATAGTTCGGTTTAAATTTTAAAATGATTTTCAATCTGAATGAAATAAAATTTAATTTCGTCAGCTTGTAGAATATATTGTTTCTTTTCAGTTAAAGTTAAATTCTACCTTAATTACAGATTTTTAACGCGCGTGCAATATTACTAAGCTTTTCACTTTACCATTTTGTTTTGTATCGTTAGTTTAATGAAATTTTTTTAAGTCTAGTGCTTTTCTTTTAATTTGACATTTAAAATTTTCAATAAATCATAAAATTTGTACTGTTTTGTAATCTTTGTTTTAATAATTAAAAAAAAAAAAACTTGTCATAATTTTATCGGATGTTTAATATAGTAAAGTGCCCATAATTTTTACCTTCATTCTTTAAGTTCTAAAATACGCACGGTGGTAATTTAGCCTTTCAATTTGGATTCATTTTTGAAGCTTTATTTATTCATTCTTTTTCAGTTTAAAGATTATATATTTAAAAAAAAAAAAAGAAAAGAAAAAAAAATACCATGTTTTTTAAGATTTATTTTCACTGTACGAAATTATTTATTCCTAAAGAGTATTTTTGTTGCAGTTTAAACCAATTATTCTTTTAACCATTTTCTTAAACATATTTTCTAAAAACGATATTTTTAGAGCTCTCAAAGTTTTAGCTATTCAAGTACGGTCAGATTTAAGTATTGACGTAATTGCCCGCAAACGATAAAAGTTTCCTTTTTAAGCATATGTAAGACTACCTTAAAAAATTAAAGTAGAAAAATGTTATTTTAGTAAATTTCTAGATTAGATTGCATTTGCCTTAATGTAATTTTTTTAGATTCATTTTTCTTCAATTTTTTTTCCCCAAAAAGTTAACTTGATTTATTCATTATTTTACTTATTAACTTCATATTTGTGATGTACCTTCAATATATTTTATTTAGAGTTCCTTACTATTTCTATTTTTAGAAACTAAAACTGAAAAAAAAATATTAAACTATTTTTAAATAACCATTATTTTAAATTTTTTTTTTTCATTTTGGTATTTGTTTAAATACCTGAATAAAATGCTTCTCTATTTTGTTTCAAGTTTTATTCTTTATTTCAGATATAAATTTATATATTATTACTAAAACCATTTTTAAATTATTTTCTTTCACGTTGCAATTCCAATAATTATCATAAATGAAATTTGTTTTCAATTTGTTTTAGGTTTGAGTCCGGATACGAGTACCTGTCACATGGTTGGCTGGGCGAGTTCTACTCAAACAACTTTTCTATGTAAGTGGCGCATGTTTATTTAAAAAAAGAATCCTTCCCTATTCTGCATTATGTTCTATTTTTAGCTACCTCAACCATATATTAAGTAGAAGAATAGAATTTCAGGTGGTTTAACTGCAGTTAGAAGTTTTAGAGGTTAAATTTTAGTTATTCGCACTTAAAAGATTGATATGTGGAGAATATCATTTTAAAAGTGGTTTTTGAAAGAAAGGATCCAAACGTTTTGGGAACCAGGTGTTCCAGTTGCTGTCGTCTGAATAGATCACGTATATCGTGACTACATTAGACATTATTATGACATTGTAACCATGTCGTAATAATGTCTAATATTAATGAAACTGAATAGGAATATATTTTTGGTGAATGTTTTCTTTGTCTACTTGCTCAACCTTCGTCAGCACTGAGTCTGATTTTTTCATATATTAGATTGGGGAAAAAGAAATCCATTATTTTTACGTGAACTTTTTGTAACTTCTTTCAGATTTGCTTTGTAAAAAGGTTTAAAAAGTTTTCATGTAGATTTTTAGGTCTTGTGCGAAGCTACGACTGCTGACATGCTGTCAAGTTTGATAATTTTTGATATTTTATAGACATTCTCGACGATGTTGTATCCATACGAGGTGCATCTTTAGCATCCAAATACCCGAACGGAATCGACGAAACCAAAATTGTGCGTAACTGGTTTTTACAGTCTTATATAGGACGATAAACACCTTTCACAATTTTAGCCAACTGGTTAGCATTTTCGCCATTATAAAATAAAAACTAAAATGTATCGAATTTTCTGTTTGTTGTCTTCCATTTTTAAAACCTTGTACTCGTAACTGAATGAATCAAGCTAAAAACCGCAAGAGAATATTTTAGTGTCAAATGTCACCTTTCCAATGAGCATAAATTTAAAATTGTTTGATAGATACCTCACTAGATAGCGATCACTACAGACGTCTACCCAAAAAATAATGGATAACTTTTTCCCCAAACTAATATTTAAAATAAGATATCGCGCGTCCTTATAATGGAACACCATTTAATTACAAAGCAGATTTTCTTTAAATATTAGCACAAATTTTATTGTAAAGATTTAAAAAAATGTATTTTAAAAGAAACTTTTTTCGGTCAAAAGTGTAAGAAGTTAAGTGAAGAACAGTTACGATGCTTTGGTGAAGATTATTTTAATTTTAGTTTTATGTGTATACTAGCTGTACCCGCCGGCGTTGCCCGTGCATTTAGAAAATGCAGATAAGTGAATAGCGCAGGAATAGTAGTGTAGGACACGTAGACTGTCTCTCTCTCTTCCCCCCCCCCACACACAACATTCCCCGTGGATAAAAAGGAACAATATATCCTAAATATTTTAAACGGAAAATTTTCCAAAAGATGGTCGCCAGAATTGTTTCTCAAAAGGAGCTGGTACAACCCAGGAATCAGCTATCGGCGAGCAGCGATCTCGAG
>JAPDSC010123460.1:45652-68803 GCA_026290005.1 Latrodectus geometricus | reverse complement strand
AGGTCCCTGCGTGCGATAGATTTGGCTGGAGAGCTCGGTCAGACAAACGGACAGACACATTACACTTGCTTTTATTATTATAGATTTGGTTTTCTATTTCTGGATTTTTATCTTATTAGTTGTGATTGTATTCAACATGATTCAAACATTGATTCGGGTTAGCTTTTTAAAGAAATGTAGAAATGAAAAAACCAATCGTGTGTACTTTATCCAAAAATTGCCTCTTTAACATTTGAATTCCGGCACAATCATGTAGAATTATGTGTTAGAATATTGCAAATGTGTGAAATGGAGCGTTGTCGAAAAGAAGAAAAAAAGGAGATTAAATTATCGATACAAAAAAAGATTTAGGTTGAGATTTGCATTTCAGTTCGAAGTCATTAGTTTCAAAATTTATATACTTCATATGGATTTTTATCAGTTTTAATTTTAATTGGTCGGCTTCTATCACAAGATCTTGTGGCTGAGTTTCCTTTTTCGGGAACTGATTATAGCAGCAAGGACGAATATTCGAGAAGATCCCATTTCGAAAAATCTCCTTTCAAGTATTCGTCATGTCCTCGTTTCTACTTATTATTATTTTTTTCCCCTTTCTCTAATCGCGATTAAATTTTTATGGCTTTATTCCTCTGTGTGGCGTGTGATGAGAGACCTTAGCTGAAGAGGAGAAGCGAACAAAAGGGATTCATACTCTACTTAAAGGCCAAGAGAGTTATTTGAATATGCTTGGATGTGTCTGAGTGATTTGGCGTTGAGAGCCTCCGACATTGAAAGGAAGGGAGCTTTTTTTTATTTTTTCTTTCATTAGAATTTTTACGAAGTAGGATTTTGATTGTCATTTTGCAATCTGAGCTTGACAGTTGGGTCGGACAAGGGCGGGTGTCGTTTGTCGTTCAACCCCCCCCCATTCGGCCGTGGACACTGCACTAATAAGTTCTCTGGTTGGTTGGGGGGTCGCACATGCGAAGCCACAGAAGAGTAGCGCTGCTCCGAGATAATCTTGAGCGCTCTGCGGAGAGCAGCGCAAAAGTGGCTTATCTGTAAAAAACAGATGCGGTAGTTGTTTGGGTGTATTTTATCTGAAAGTGTTTTTTTCCCCGTTAATGTACAGGTTTGTGAGGAATGAGAGAGCTTTTCACCGTATAAGGTCAAAAGAATGATGCCCAACCCCCGTTCTGTACACGCATCCAACGATCCCCGAGAGTGTACTTTCCTCTTAGGCCCGAATCGATGCTGCAGTACTAATTTGTTACGAGAGTACCTCTCGCCTGTAATATTTCACTCTTTTAACGTCAGGCACACGATGAAGCCTCTAGCACTTTTCCTCCAGGTTTTTTTTTCCCCCATCTCGGATTGTAGCTATCTCCAGCCATCTAAGACCTCTTTTGTAACTTCAGTGAGAAAAATGTCCTCAGTAGTTGCAGTGCTGTGGAAGTTTTTAAATATTAGAATCATAATTCATGTTTCTGTGTATAGTTTACGTCACTTTAATACTCAGCCAAATGATAAACATGTTGCGATTAACAGCAATTTTGGCGTGTTTTATTTCGATGAAGTAAATCTTAGTCAAGTTGTATATTTTTAAGGAACCAATCTCTGTAGCTCTCAATAATGTATTCCTCTGTCTACCAGTTTATTTTAAATATTTACCGTGTATATGAAATCGAGGATTCTTTTAGTACTTGAAAATATTCATCAACTGGTCAAATTAATAGTAATTGTGCGCATACATTTTGTGATAAAAGTCAAATTTACATTTATGCGACGCGATGTGATATGCAACTGTGAAGGAATGTATATGAAATAATCCAAAAACGTAACTGACGCTGTCGATTAAGATTCTGAAGCATTTTGGCTTTTTCGTAAGCATATCGCATAAAACAGAATCCACCCTAAATGTTTTAGTAAAATGTTATTAATAAGCAATGTTATTTTTGTAAATTTCTACATTATGTCTACATATTTGTCAACTTCATTTCATTTCGGATTCTGTGTACGCCTTTGCATTTGGCATTTTCATCATATAATATATTTAACATATGTAATACAATATACCATGTGATTTTCCTTTTATTACATATTCAACATATATAAGAAAACTTTTTAATAATATATAATAAAAATACTTTTTAATAATTTATATAAGAAGAAATTTTAGACTCACTATACTTTTTACCGTTTTATGTGGATAATTCATTTTCAGACAAAATGATGCAGTTTATTTCCTGATTTATAATTAAAAATAAATGCATTTAATTTTTTTTACCTCTTTATGCATGTAGTCATTATTTTGTTTTTAAACATGGAATATACTTTATGAAACAGCCAGATATCTTATGAAATTTGAAATTCCTTCGCAAATAAAAAATATAGAATACATTTTACTTACAAAGAACTTTGAATTACAGTTTGACTTTGCATTGTTGTCATTGATTACAATTTTATTTTTTCTACATTAACTATTATTCGTCCAGACTCATATAGATATAATATTGAGTTTAAAAATTTATGTAATTTTTTTTAATGATTCGGGAAAAATTTTAATTCAGTATGCGATGAAATCTTCAATTGTTTACTTTTGCTATTTATACATTAAGTTTCTAAGGCACGCATATGTTAGTTAAGACACTTAAAAAAAATACAAATAATATTAAAAAATTGCAAACGATATAAAAAAAATTAAAAACAAATATATAAATCGATATAAATTATTTTCTTTTAAATCAAAATTAAAAATACCCTTTTAAGATGTAAATATTTATTATATATTAATCATGTATGTAAACAGTAAAATAATGATATTCCGAGAAAATAAGATATACAAGAATATGAATTTCTCGTTAATTCGCTATATTTTTCATTTCTTCCTTTGACGAATTCGTTAAATATAAACATCGTTATTCGAGATATCAGAATTCATGATCATATCTCTCTAATACTCATTTCTAAAATATTACCGGAATTACTATTGTTAAATTATTTATGGAAGGAGATTATATTTTAAATAATTGTAGAGAGAGAATTCTAAAAATATTATTGTGTTATTGAGATATTGCAATAACAGAATACATAAAATAGATTTTGTAACAGCTGTCCCCATACTTTTTTTTGCCATGATATTCTTAGAAATGGCAAAAAATTAGATTTCAAGATATAAATTTATAGTTGCAAATTGTGAAACCATCCGTTTATTTAGTCTATCGAAAGTTATGCTATATATATATTTTTATTTGTGTATTTCGCAAATAAATTATTGGAAACATAATTTGAAAGAATAAAATTTTAAATTAATTGAAGTTTGCTATCGAAATATTCGAATCGAAAAAGGAGTTGCTGTCATAAATTATGAGTATTTTTGTTTTTTCTTTTTTAATCTTTGCAGTTCTCATCATAAATTTAATGTAGATAAATCATTATTTTTATAGTTTATTATGTAAATTAATTAGTCTATTGAACACATATGTCGATTGCGATGATTTTGCATGAGTTGTAAATATATTTTTATGTCGATCGTAATCAACATATTTTTGATTTAGCAAGACAATGTTCCAGAATATACTTTATAATCAGCATTTGCGCTTCCCCAGAAATATGCGAAACATATTTCCTGTCTCGAATATTCTGATATCAGTAATATCTCTGGATTGTATCCCAGATCTGCGTCAACAACCCTATTGTGGAGTGTATGTGTGACGCAAATTTACATTTTACACATTTTGAAACCCGGTGTCAGAAATTCAGATAAAATATTTGACAATATTTTTTTTGAAGAAATTTGCAATTAAATTTATGAATGTCATTTTTTTCATTATATCTAAATTTCGTTTGATTTATCCATTTTATTTCCATACATTTATTTTTTAATCTTTTAAACAAATCATTCTATTATAGAAATAATGTTTCAAATTTATTCAATCAATTATTAATATCAAATATATATTTTCAATCAATTAATTTATGAAAATTTATGAAAATCAGTTAGAAACATTATTATTGTTAACAAGGAATAGCGATTCATTAATTACGTAAAAATGTACTCATGTTCCATTTTTAGCTTTTATTTTTTTCAGTGTTATAAAAACAAATCTAAGTTTGATTATTTGTTATTTATTATTTCTCTGATGTTGGAATATGTTAGTCTGTGTGTCCTAAAAATTTGAATTAAAAAGTATTTAGTAGAACAGGATTAGGAATAATGCTGATTAATTGCTTTGCTCGCGAAAGCGATTTGACTTCTGACGTTTCCAAATTATAGACTTGATAAGCTTAAAATATAGCAAGATGAAAATCCGGAAATGTTTTTAAGCTTTTCAAATCATTTTGCGTCGCTTCGTCTCTCGATTTTACTTACAATCGCATTTGTTTGCTGATAAATTCTGTCGTCAGTTCAAATTTTAAGAGTTGTTTATGTAGGCTGAATTTTTTTTTCAGTTAATCAGCTTTTTTATGTAATCAAATAAAAAAAATGGACGTAATTATATTTTCCCAAATTTTTTATCACACCGTAAACCGTTATATCTATTGAATTTTAGTTATTGTTCTGCTTATTCTTATAAAAATGGTATTAGAGACAATTCCACTGAATCCTAAAAATAATAGATTTCGACTTTGCTCAGAATTATGACGCCGTGTTACTATTTTATAGAGATTAGAGATTCCTTTAAATTATTAGTTTCCAGGAGCGGATGTCGAAAAGAGACTTATCTTTCGCGCCCCAGGATGGAGAGCGTTACTCTTCACTATCTGTAAAAATGACCTTAATTTGACGTTGATATCGTCCTTCTTTTAAAGTAATCATTGTTAACTGTTGAAATATTTCATAATATTTCAGTTATGAACATGGCACATGTGTGTTTCTAAATTCAGTCACCTATTCAGTTGTACATGGAAAACTATGTTGTTAAAAAAGTTTAAAAAATATCTTCATGGAAGAGTATCTGCGTCATCGGCAACTACTGCGACATCTAGTGATAAAGGTTCCTACAATTTTAAGTCGTGAAAGTGATTTATTTTAGAGCTTTGTATTTGAGCTGAAATTGCGCGCAGAGTTAAATGTAAATCGTGTCGGGACTATTTTTAATTCCCAACGCCCTCTATTGGCCAGATGCGTAGCAGAATGTATTTTTATAAAAATATATCCGTAGAAATATTGTTTTTAATATTTATGATATTATTAAATTTATTGGTACATTTAACCCTTAATAATTATTTTGATTTGGTATTTAATGTTTACCCATTACTTACATTAGACATATATGTAAATTTCAATATTTTTCTTGAAGGTAATGTAATAAATATTCATTCATTTGAATTTATTAGAATTTGCTTAAGGAAAAATATTTTGAAGGAAAAAAAAATTGCTGAAGGGAAAATAAAGTGTATTATTATTATTGTTAAATATTGCAGAAAATTAATTCTGGAGTGGAAACAAAATTAGAGAAATTAAAAAAATATTAGGCTGTTTAAGATATAAGATTATGATGGTGGTTTCAAACGCTGTAGATTCTATGTGTACGTAAATACATGTTTAAAATGAATTGAATACTCATTTGAGCTTTTATAGACATACGAGATATATATATATATATATATATATATATATATATATATGAATGTGTTATTGAAATATCGATCAATTAATTATTGTTCAGTGTAAATCAAATAATATGAACTGACTGTTTCGGTTTCTTCAGATGTGTGTGTTGTAAGGTATATCTATTAAAACATTTTTCACATAAGAATGATTTCATATTTTGTTAATATTGCTTAAATTCTAAATATTGTTCTTGTTTATTTTTAAAATTTTTAGCAAAATGGTGGTTTGAAATCTATAATATTCATAATCAATTTTAAATTTGTCTCAAAATTTAATACGCATGTTTTTAATACGCGCATAATACCTTTTGAAATTTCGTTTTTGTTTTGGTTATATTTATGTTAATAATTTTACACTGTAGAGCAATTTTCACATGCATGACTTTTCATATATGATACATTTGTGTATGACATCATAGGTATGATTTTCACGTAACTGACTCCTACATCTGGTTCATTCCTAAATATTTGATAAGTTATTCCTATCATACGTGATACCATTTTTTCAAACATTTACTGCTATTTTCGTAGTTTTTTATATTTTTTATTTTAAATTTTTTTTAAAAATTCAAATTTCCCATAAATTTTCTCTGAAATTTTCCTTGAAATACTACCGGCACACTAGTTCAAGTGTGCCGGTGGTATATTACATATATGAAGTAATATTTTAAAACAGAAAAATTTACATAAATTTGTAGTCGAAGTTATTTCTCAAATTTTCGATTATGCTTTAGTTTTTTTTTTTTTAAATTTACCTTCATTTATGAATTATACTTTATTACAAATGATTCTAAAGAGTTTTGAGCGTATTAAAATTCGGATTTTCATTCGGAGAAATTAATCATCCCCTTATTTTTTGTAAACTTGTTTGCTTCATTTTATATTAGTCGATTTTTTACTTCTTAAAGAAATCACATGTACAAATATAAGTTGGTTGAATCTTTAATCACACTTGAAACTAAAGATTCATTGTATTTGTACTTTTTTTTATATAAATTTTGTGTTTAAGTTGTGTTTAAAAATGTCATGATAGCTCGGTTTTTATTCATGAAGAAAGTAAAATAAATTTTACTTTGAAAAGTATGAATTTTTTAATATTGAACTGTTGTCTTTAAAATTTCATTAAAAAGGCTATTGTATTATGTTTATAGAAATATTCTTATAAAGAGCTTATTATTCATTTTTATTTATCTTTTATGTTTTCTAAATGTGTTTGTTTTCTTTCTGTTTTCCTCGAATATCACCATTTAATTAATATTTTACTGTGTTTTGAAGTTAACTATTAGTACTTGTAAGCTATTGCGACGTAATTTTTATTTTAAAGACTTCCATGTTTTGTTGCTATGGGGAAAATGTTGTTGTTGACTAAAAATGTAGTCTGTTGTTAAATAACGAATTGATTCCTTGGTTCAACATTCATTTCGAGGTGTTTAAACTTTTTTTTTTTGAGGGAAGCTGGTCGTTCTAGCAGATTGTGTCAGTTTAATGCGGCGAGATGCAATTTAATCTGAAGGAATGAGTTTTTGTTCCGATTAAAACATAAAGGCAAGATTCCCAAAGTATCGATTTTTTTGTTCCTGGATGTTTTTCCTTCCAATCCACTTCAGCAGAAATATTTTTTTCCTCGTAATAAAGTGAGACATTTAGAAAGAGGAAGACCTTATCTGAGCGAAATATTCGCCTGCTGCTTTTCTTAGGAAAACTCTCCTCAACTCCACTCACTCAACTCCCCAAATGTCGTTCTGTTGCGCGGAAATGCCGTCTCGTTTCGCCGTTTCCCCTCCGCTGGTTCTTTATCATTTCCCTTGTCGCTTGCCTACCGCTGCATTTCTCTTCAGCCCTGCAGTCAGTACCGCCAGAAAGGAGGAGGAAAAGGCAAGCGACCCCATTTTCATTTTGCGCTTCGAGAGCCCAACCATCTGCGTTCTAAAACTGCGAACTTGGTATTGGGACCGTTTCACTTTTTTGCAAGGGTTTCCATGTCGATCTCTGTCTCCCTATTTGTTTGCTGCTTTTTTTCCCTATTCCTTTCCCTCCCTTATTTATCTGGACAGCTAGAGAAGTAACCGGGGGGACTGTTATAGAATATGTCTGGCGGGAGGGGTATGGGGTTCATCCCCCCCCCGCCATGCTTTATCACAGTGTCAGGTGGTGGGACAGGTGAGAGTTACATTTTTGCGATTATAACTCTCCTTACTATTGTGTGATACTGAAATTTCACCGCAAAATGAATGTTTGAAAAAAAGTAGTAACAATTGCACTCTACAATGCAATTGAATTATTTGAAGAATAACGAAAATTTTTTTAAAAAAATTTTTCTGTTTAGAAAGTTTCGAAGATTTAATCCTTTGCAGAGGAAAGTAACTTCTAAAAAAGAAATTGTAACTGTATCCTAGTCACAAAGACATGCTGTTCTTGTGAACTAAAAATACTAGATTAAATACCAGACCGAACCGAAGTCATTTTGATCCTATCTAGTTCACTGGTGCGATGTAGAGACTTGTGTGTATAAGGTTGATTGATTGAATAAAAAACAGAACTGTGGTAAAAGCGTACGATTTAACAGAGTGAATTTCAAATAAAGTGGCCGTTTATGTGATAGTTACTTATAAAAACAACAATCAATGCTATTTTAAAAAATCCCATATTTTTAATTAAAACATAAATATTAAAGTAGTAAAATAACCTATATTAAAGTCAAAATCAGGCCACCAGTATATAATTGAGTTAAAATTCAATGATTTTTACGAGATAATCAATTAGGTTTTTTAAATTAAAGTATCGGAAACGACTGTCTCAAATATTGTTATTGCTACCATACTATTAATCAATGTTACTGTCATTTTGACAGATGACCAGTTGGCAACTGAATGGTTAGCGCTCTAGCCTTGAGTTCAAAAATTCAGAATTTGCCGTAAATTATCGGGCAAATTTGTCCTCTCTTGCAAAAGGTGATGATAAAGCGATAAAATAGACCAAACATTCTGACCAGTTCTATTGCTACTGGATATTCTAATTTTGAATTGAAAAGCTTATCTCTTAGGACGTATCTTAAACTTGCTGTTGAATATCTTTTCATACGTCTCTAATAAGTAGCCTGGATGCAGACGGAGACAGTGAATGTTATGAGTTGATTTGCCTTTATTGATAATGGAAGTTCCGTGTACCAAAACTGTGCGTATGCGTGATTACCCAGAATTACATTCTTCCGTGGAAGGTGGTTCGGAAAAGCAGTTAGAAAAAGTTTAATTAAAAAGGCTTCCCATCGAAATTTATGCCAAAAGACATGCTCTTCCACAGAAGCCATCCGCACCTCTGACCCAGCAGAGCGTGGAACTTCCTAATCCTCTTAATTTATGGCCTGATTACAGGCTGCGGTCACAAGATTACCTTTCCTTCCCTACAAATATCTACATTTCGCTTCCTCCTCCCCCTTCGCTGTGGGTCCCAACGAAACAATGGTGCCGGCATGCCGCCGTAAATTTTAATGAACTGATTGTTCATAGGAGTTATTCATGATGAATAATCCAGAGCGATAATCTTAATTAATAACAGTGGTCCGCCCAAAACTTATTTTTGGTCTTCTTTGGATCTCAAGGGGAAAAAAATTGAGTTGATTTCATGATATGTTAATGTTATGTGGAATGGTAATGCCATCTTTTTTTGGTTTACCAGTACCGAAATATTTCCCTTTTATTTGGTGATTATTTTTAGATTGAATAATTTTAGTTTTGGTTATTAATAACATGTTTTTTATATAAAATCCTTCATGTAAATCAATGTGGTAATTCTCATTAGAATTTTCATATATAAATAAAAAAAGAAAAATCGTGAAATGTAAGCCACTTTTTTTGTTTTGTCAGAAAAACGGTTCTGAACGGCCCATAGAAATTTATATTTCAATTAGTAATATCCAGTTAGTAACATTAAAAAAAATGTTTACCATATTTCTCTATTCTTACTGCAAATATAGAATAATAGTAAACAAATTGTAAAGGATTGAACCACCTTCATTCTTGAGTTACTTAAAAAAATGATCAGTATAGACCAGTATGGACATTATTTCAGCGAACCAGAGTTTCTTTTATTATCCATCCTTTTTTGTACAGATTGGAAGCCCCGAGTTCAAAATACTGAATATCAGAAATTTGGTTATTCTCTCGTTCCACTAAGTGGAATTTTAGTTACTCACTCGGCCGATACGCGCGCAAAAGTCAACGATTTGACATGGCTGTCCATAGATCCAGAGATTATCCATTATTCCATTTCAACCAACCGGAACACATTTCTCTGCCATTTGGGAAATTACATCCTGAGCTACCTCTGCACGCCTCTGATCCTGCTGCTCAATTGCTTGAATGTGACATACGAGTCAAAAGAAAACCGGAATTTTTATCTTCCCTGGATTTACAATTTTTTTTTTCCTGCTTGAAGATTTTTGTTTTTTTTCTTTCATTTCACCATTAAGATCTTTGAATAAAACTGGCTTTCACGCCAATCCTAAGTCCAGTTGCCTTTTTTAAAAAAAAGATAAGAATAGTGGACTGATAAAAAACTATAGCTGCTTGCTAGAGCAGAGATAGTTTATTTTTTTTATTTTTAATGGGCGATTAATTATTGACTTCATCGTTGACTAAATTTGTGGGCAGTATGGTATATGATGGGGAAGTTGTATAAATGAAGACATGAATCGTTGGATGTTGGGGGATTTTGTAATCCATTTGCTAATTGCGACTCTTAAAATTTAGATCCGTCCTCTAAACTATTTCCTTAGATATTTAATAAATTGAACAATGGGACTAGGAATTAGTTATGAGTATGGTAAGGAAGCCATATTTCCTTTATCATTATTTAACATTGAATGTAAAGTTTTTCTAGGATCTTGTAAAAGATGTGTCAGTGACTATGCAGCCATGCTTCATATACATGGTAATTTTTAAATGATTACTTGAAATTTCGTAGTTAATGTATCGTTTTTCCAGTATTTTTTTTTCTTTGAAATAACGATGCTTAAATTAAATAACTTGCGAAGCATGATGATACCTTAAAACCATAAATCCGTCTAGAAAATGTTCTTTTTTAATAACAAATATGATCACTTTGAATGTTAAGTTTGTGCAGTCCTTAGCTCATATTTCGTTATCGCCCAAACGAAGGTTTTAAATATTCAATGTTGATTCTTGTTCTTATGGAAGTACTTATATGTATTTTTCATTGTAAGTAAAATGTCAGGAATATTTTTTCTGATCCCGAAAAGGCTTTCATGTTTACCCAGAGCCAATAGAAAGGATTCATTTCAAAGTTATAAATTTCGTAAAAATTTGTTAATTATAATTTTTTTAAGAAGTATGCAAGATTTGGTGGTTTTTATATTTTGAATACTCTCAACTATTTTGCTGTCTGTTCGTCTGAAAGTCGAACCTCGCTCAGTTTGTGCATTAATGAGAAATGCTTTGATAGAAAAAGGAATATGATCAGAGAATAAATAGAAACATATTTCATATTTATTTTACTTTTTTAAAATAGGAACTTCATAAATGTGAATTATGGAAAGTTAAAATTTTTCATATTGTAATGTAAAGCAGACTTCACTATTAATTATTTTAAAAAAGTTTCTATACTACGTCACTGAGGCATCCACATCCTATGCCACTGAAAAATGAACGGGTCTTGGTTTAATGTACTACGATTTACAATTCATCTAATGACTTATTGGCAATATCTTCCAGAAGAAAGTCTGTAACCTAACTCTCGGGGAAAATTGCAATTTGGAAAAATAATATTTAACTTTGGTAAAACTGCTCATTGCTCTGAAATGAAGTTTCACGTAAAGATCAGCTAAAATCTAATCGAATGAGATATAGAGTAGTTGATAATTATTTTTGGTTACAAAATTGTTAACTATTGAATGTGGGACTCTTTACTCAGGTTACAATGCATTTCCGATTGGCGACGTATTGGGAATGCCGAAAACTCGTTTGCTGCTGGGTGTAAAACCAGAAAATTTTTTATTCTTCTAAGAAAAGTTATATTGTGGGAATGTAGAAAGAAGTAGGGGATCTGATGCCGTCAGTGTTTTTTTACTCCCCAAAGTGATAAATTTAAAAAAAAGAAAAGAAAAAAAGAACAAAACACTTTTTTCTTGAAGCAAAAATGTTCGGAATGGCGTACATCGCACCAAAAGCAACTTTGTAGTGCTTTCAAATCAACATTCGTTAACAGGTGTTTTTAAGTTAATTTTCATGATTTATCATGAAAATTTTCAAATGAAACATCCTGTTTTAGTTATCCGGAGACCCCTAATGCCCTGATAAGTTTCATTCCACTGTCAATTCAGTCCCGTGCAAACGGAATAATAAATTTATGCTTTATTAAATTTATATAGCTAAGATGTTTGATGTATGTTTGCATTTAAAATTATACGCATGTGTAATTTGTAATGTTTCACGTTTGAAATTGATAAGACCAAACGTCTTCGAGAGCTTTGCATTTGAATGAGTAATTCAGATTTATATGGATTTATAGCTTGTATGAAAATACAGCTGCTGTTTAAGATGTTTTTTAGTTTTCATGCCGCAAGTAAATGATATTGGATAACTAATGAAAAAGTATAAATGAATAATATGATTTTATATGATCCACTAAATAATTAAATTATATATTACGACTTAAGTTATATAAAATTAAACTTTTGTACATATATCTATAAAAAATGTCTTGTTTTTATGGATTTAAATAAATAAGATTCACACATCTATTATTTAGCTAAATGTTTGTGGAACTTGATATCAAGATTTTTTTTTTTTTTTCATTTTTAATTTGCGCCTTATTTGAGCTTTTATTTGAGACCTGTTCTTTTGTTAAAACCGTATTATACATTTTCTCTTTTTTCGAACATTATTGTATTCAAATTTATTGATTGAGGAAGTATTTTTAGTTTTTAAAAAGCACATGACAATAAAAAAGCCTTGTAAAAAGAGCCGTCTTTTTCCAAGTCTCAATCTTGCATGAGTTTAATATAATTCTCAAATAATTTTAGGCATTAACCCTAAATTTTCATGCATTATTATGTAAATTAGTTTTTAAAATATATGTGTACGTTTAGAAATCCATTTCTACATCAAATACTTCAAATTTTCTGCAACAGTAGGCGAAATGAAAAACAAAGCTACGAATCTTCTTTGTGCACAGCAAACATTTTTTGAATATTCTCTAAACCCTACATAACTTCATGATCTTGCATATTAAGTATTGTGGGATACAATCTTCATTGAATTATTTAAATCTACCTAACCAGCATTCTGTTATTTCAATCAAACTGCAATTGTTTTCATTCCTTAAAAACTTATGTATGTATGATTTTAGAAAACTTATAATCTTTCTTTGATCTCACATAAACAGCGAATTTATTTTAAGTTGCTTGTTCATAGAGATTGTTTTTAATCATGGTCTCTTCGGTATCTGAATGTTAAAATAAATTTTTTTATAATTGCATCGAATTGAATACAAATTTAAATTTTATTAAAATTGAATCTGCTTAACTTGATTTCCAGTTCAATCAAAAGCTTTCGATTCTCAAGTTCGAGTCCACAATTAGAAAGGTGGATTGTTTATGCTATAGATTCATGATAATCCGAAAAAGTACGAAAAACTTTATGTTGAAAAACATGAATAAAACAAAAACATTTTTATGTCAATTTCTTGCAACATAGTCTAGTGGTAAATTAATTCATAAAAATGAATTTGGGGTTAAAAACATTTTTCCTGGAAGATATTCTTTTTTTTTCATATTAATCAGATCTATGGTATGCTTTGAACAATTAATTTAAATTGGTTTTCTTATTTTTCAGACTTGGAAAACTTATTAAACTGATGAAAATCGGCTATTTTTCACGATTCAAAATTTACTTTTTTAAATTTTAGCAATTTTTTTCTCAAAATTTTTTGATTGCTATTTATGAATAATCTCATTGTGTCAAGAAAAATTCTTACGAGGTAAACGTTAGAAAAAGCGTAAATGATATTGAAATTTAAAAACTTGATATTTTCAATTTAGTGAAAGTTTTGCTTGTT
This sequence comes from Latrodectus geometricus, assembly GCA_026290005.1. NCBI lineage: Eukaryota > Metazoa > Arthropoda > Arachnida > Araneae > Theridiidae > Latrodectus > Latrodectus geometricus. The sequence goes on along the minus strand of JAPDSC010123460.1, from coordinate 55,135 downwards.
TTGCTTAGTGAAAGTCTTCCTAATTTCTCAAATGTGTATTATAAAAAATCTAAATTTTTAGATTTTTTTAATCAACATAAAGCCTCTCTTGTTGATTTAACTTCCAAATGCTAATGAAATGTTTAAATTTGACTCAATATTATATTCACATTGGTTTGAGTACTAATACATTTGAATTCTCTTCAGTCGTCAGTGAGTAATGTGTCATAAATTTCTGTGCATTAAGAGAGAGTATCTTCGCAGTATTTGCAGAAATCTGTTTGCAGACTTCCCCTTGATTTTGATGTGCGATAAAAGAATCAATCAATCAATAATTCATGCCATGGCGTTAGAACTTGTTGAAGGAATCTTCAATTGCTTACTCCTGGCTTTATTCCTGATTGCGCAGCGCTTCTTTTAGCCATTAGTGGCTTGTGAAGTTGGGAAGATTCTAATCGGTGTTCACTTCTGGTTGAAGTCAAAATGCGGCATCTCCTCTCTGAAAGTGTTTATTTTCATACGATGCGTCGGGAAAAGTCTGCGCTGGTGAACCTTGCGATAATTTTTATGAACTTTTATCTAGTTTGGAAATGAAACTATGATAAACTAATGCAATATTTTATAATTGACGACGTATGAAGTTATAAACACAACGTGTCCTGACCCGAGTTCATGCTTTTTGCTTTTTGATTCATTTTTATAACAGCATATATTTCAGTTATCTCAGAAATGCGAGTTATAAAATAACATTTGAAAGTTATGGTACGTGGTTGTCTGAAGATTTTTGAAGGAGCTTTGTATCTGCGGCAGTCTGCTTTCAATTTCTGTTTATTCACTTCTTATCTGCATGTATATATCGCGTCTGAGAATATAAAGTAAAAAAATAAATCGTATTTCCATAAGTATATTTCACTGAAAAATGTTTCCGTTGGTTAGACTTTGTTTAGGAACAGCAAACTCTTTAATTAGAGTGGATCTCTGCTGGAATCTTTGATGGTGTGAGCAATATGTGCTATACTTATTATAAATATTAAATATTTAATATTTTGGTAAAGTGAAATGGGAAATCAATGTTAATACTAATATTTCCCATGCCAATTTCAGAGTTATCTTCAAACAAAACATTAACGCTTTTAATTAAGGAAAAAATTGAATTTCGTTTGAAAACGATTATGAATGAAAAAATAATAAAATTGGCAACAAAAAATCGAAGACTGATAACGAATGTGAGCTTTCAATTTTTGATACCAGAGCTAAAATGACGTTGTTCGTGGAATGGTAAATTAGTTCTGATTACTTAATTTTTATAACTTGTTCAAATCTCTTGACTCGGGTACATTACAATATCGTTTTGTCTGGTTTTATTATTTAAAAGCAAGATTTCTCATATTTGAAGTTTGTTTTTAATAGCAGATTAAAAAATAGATATTTTTTGAATATGTATTTTAAAGATCTATAAACCATAGAATTATTATTTTTATTTATTTATTTTTTGTAAAACAAAAATTTTAAATGGACTATTTTTAATTTTTTTTCTTTTTTTGTTCAAGTCTTTCACTAATTTTTATTGCTTAGACATTATTCGTAGAGTTGCTTTAACTGTGCATATTAAATAACTAACACAACAGTTTATATATAACGGATTTCATAAGATTTTTGTCAAGATTTGAGATATGTTCGATTTAATCATGCATTATCTCTAAAGCAGATAAGACAAAATTCTTAAATTGCGGTTAATCTTAATACCCCAAGTCTACTTTCGAGGTTTAATTTTATCTTATTAAAGAATATATATGGTAATATTATTTTAATTTTAGTTTTAAGGGATTTATACTTTTCTTTTATCATAAGCGATTATATTTTTACATTTAGACTTCTTATTTTATAGAAATGATTGCCTTGCTGGAATTTCCTAAACATTACTTTTTCTTCTTGATGAAAATTTATAAATAGAAGAAAGTAATATGGGGTGACTTGTTTAAGAAAATAAAGTACTGGCGTATTATTTTTGGGGCACTGATCGTTTTTTCTTCCCAATAATGGCAAGATCCCTAACCGAATGCCGTCGCGTTAAAGGCTGACATTTAGAGTTGGCGATGGGCAATTGAAGCGCAGTGCAAAATCTTTCAGAATTCCCATTCCCGGCTTTTATTTATTTTATTGTTTTGTTTCCAGTTAATTATGTATCAGAGGGATGCGCGGGATGTCCGCGAACACTCTCATTACAGGCGCAAAACGATCATTGATGTAAAGCGATATGTGGCCGAAGCGCCTGTTCGGGGTATTAAGCAAATGACGTGCTCGCGAGTGGTACTCGCTTGAAATTGCAGGCTTCAGACAGGGAGGGTCTGAGACCGGGATTTAGATGATAGTGCGTGCATCGGTGGGTCCGGCCTTGATTTCTTCCCCACGCCCTCTCCCCGTGAGACTCGATGAGGAGATTTGAGCAATAGCCATTTGATTTTATTTCGTTTTTGCCTAGCAATGGACGGATGTTCATCAACTGGAAAGTGATTTCTGGGAATTTGCCGCAGAAGATAACTGATCAGGAATTATGTCGGTGCTAAAATATAACAGCTTTACACTATCGAAGTGCTATCCACCCCCATTTAATTGTTATGGTTGAGGGAAAGATACTTTATTTCTTGTTGAACCTTTAAAAAAAAAATTGAGGTAATGTGCTAAGTACTGCTTGTAATCCCCAGATTCCCAAGTTCATTCTAGCTTTACCACTGTTTTCCGCTTGGATATTTTTGACTTGACCTTGTTTTCTTCTCCTTGGTCATAATAATTTACTCGATCCATTTAAATTATAAGTCAAGTCACATTTTGATCATTTCTAATACAAAATTTAAAGTAACTTGTTCTAGTTTAAACTTGCTATTTGCTATTATTTTGTAGCAAATATTCCTCACAGCACATATTACATCAAAATTAAAGATACATGGTTTCATATCTTTTGCGTCATATGTTCATCTGTTACCATTGCTTACAATTCCTTTAAACATTACTTTTAATTTCCAATATCCCATCACACGCAGTATTGAGCTACATACATCGTTAACTGACGTTAGTAGCGAAGTCTGTAACTCTTTATGTGTTATGTGCTACATAAAGGAGTCATGTGCTTTATAGTGTTAGATTATTAATAAATTTTTTTATTCTAAGTGAAAATTTTATTACATTGTAACCTTCCTTATTATCTTTGATTTTTTTTTCTTTTTATGTTATTCTGCTGTATAAATTTTACTACACGCTGTTTCGAAAATGTCAGTTTAAATAAATAACAGAAAAATAATTTTTCTGGTTACAGTTTAATGGAAACTTAGCTTATTGAGTTTTATATTTTGATAAATAAAAAACAAGCTTTTATAGAAGTTTTCCATGTTGCAATCATTGGAGAACTCAATAGATGTGGGAAGAATATCTCATTAATGTATCGATAATTTATAAATAAAATTGTTTGCGAAGGCTTATTTTGTAAAATAGAATTTATAAAGTGTGCTTATTTTTGCTCGTATTTTTTTTATATGTTTTACCTTGGTTGTTATGTTATTTTGTTTTATGTTAACGAATCCTTTGAAGGATTATTCTATAACTCATTTTTTAGAAATTACAAATACATCGATGTAACTGTAACCGCTTGACTCTTAAAACTTAATGATTTTTTATTAGGCATCAGTTTTTCTTAAAAGAATATAACTTCTGTTGAGTACCTTTGCCAAAAATTTACGATACATTAAATTGAATTGCTCTAAAAGATCACTTATGAAACTTTATACATTATGTGATCAGATATGATTTTTTTTTTTAATTATCTTCGACATAAACTAACATAAAACGATTATTACGCAAACAGTTCGATTTGATTTGTCCTGAAGTCATTTTCACAGAAAAATTCTTTGCACAAATGGTTATGGTTTTGGGACTTACCAACTTTTGTAAGAGTGATATTAAACTATCAGGCTTCACACAGCAATGTTAGACGTACTACCTAAATTTTGAAATGGTTTTCGAATTCTCTATCTTTAAGTTATTATTGAAAGAAGTGTCAAAACGTTTTTGCAAATAAACTAATTTTTCAAAAAAAATTCTTTTTGCTTAAATCAAGTTTTGATTTTTCATGGAATACAAATTTATATCGTTCATTAATAAGAATACAGAATTAATAAATTTTGAATGTTTTCTTGTGAGCGAATTGTAAATTTTTTAATATGTTATTTTAGTTTTTTTTTAACTGTTTTTGAGAGTTAAAAATAGAAATTAAATAAATATAATTAAATAGTGACTATTTTGTAACTGAATCAAAAGATTGTAAATGTGTAATTTAAAGATTTGCTAATTAATAATTAACTTTCCAAAAAGTTATTACTTTTTGAACATATTTTAAAATTATTCCTGAATTTATAGCTACTTATATATTTTTTATAATTGCTATTTAAATAACAGGATAAAAAAAAAGCTTTGTTTGATGATAAATTTGACTGTTTAGGCGGGAAAGTGTTTATAGTAAAGTCCATGAGAGTTCAAGAAGTCAAGGAATTGTACAAGACTTATTCGCCTTGAGGGGTCCCTGAAAATCTTTATAAAATTTGTTATCTCTTTATTTTTGTGACTTATAAATGGAATTTGACAAAAAAATATTACTTGCGGAAGCTTATTTTCGGAAAAGAAAGTTCAATTTTCAACATTAGGATGGACCTATAAAAGCTGACACCACATGCTGTATTTTAATATAATTTAAGATGACATTATTTTACATCTTCTGTGGGTATAATTGGGGGAACAACTGCTCACTTTTATTACATGTAAGCTGTGTGGATAAATTAACTCTGTTTAATCATTCCCGCTTGCAATATAATCAAGTTAATTTACATACTTGTCCACATAATGTAATGTGGTGCAGGAATGGCGATTAAGGCAGCGACACGGCTTGACGGTTAATTCATCTGATTTATTCACAAAACATGTTACTCTAACTTAGTTATGATTTATGATCGCTTATAATTGCTTTCATTAAAACTGATTTAAATACGTAATTTCGAATAGATTATGGTTATACAGCTCGAGTTAATGTACGATTTTATGTCTATGGCTACAAAGATATCCGTTATAAATTACTAGTTATGCTGTTGGTGCTGATGAAGGGTAACGCAAAACATTGAACATGCGATTTTCGAACGCTAAAGAAAAAGAATGTATTTGATGACATTAAATCAACTGCATGACTCGAAGGATGCCGAATGGAACTTTGCTTTTCATGTTTGTAGATTATTTCCATTTTGCTTCAAAGTCGGAAATTAACTATATTTAGAAAATATGACAGATTATGATTTTTTTTAAAGTCCATCGTTCTGAACGTATTCTTTGAACTAATAGATGAAAAAAGGAAAACAATTGTGATATTATTATCGCAGTATTTATTATATTGAAAGCTAACAATTTTTGAATACATTTAAGATATTAAGAAAATATAGTTTCTCATATTTTCGTGTTAAGTTTCATTGTTTGGAGGGTTTTTATTATATTTTGAGTGTGAAAAGTCAATTTAGTTTTACCAATCTGTCAAAAGTGGAATGTTTTCGATATATTAAAAAAATATTAGTTTGGGGAAAAAGAAATCCCTTATTTTTACGTGAACTTTATGTAACTTCTTTTGGATTCACTTTGTAAAAAGGTTTAAAACAGCTTTCATGTAGATTTTTAGGTCTTGCGCATTACGACTGCCGACATGCGGTTAACTCCGATCATTTTTGATATTTTATACATATTTTCGACGATGCTGTATCCACATGCGAGGTGCATCTCTAACATCAAAAATACCCGAACGGAATCGACGAAACCAAAATTGTGCGTAACTGGTTGTTACAGTAAAATATAGGACGATAAACACCTTTCACAATTTTAGCCACCCGGCTGTCTTTTTCGCCGTTACAAGAGAAAAACGAAAATGTATCGAATTTTCTGTCTTCCATTTTTAAAACCTTGTACTCATAACTGAATGAATCAAACAAAACACCGCAAGAGGATATTTTAGTGTCAAATGTCACCTTTCCAACGAGCATAAATCTGAAATTGTTTGATAGATACCTCACGAGATATCGATCACTACAGACGTTTACCGAAAAAATAATGGATTACTTTTTCCCCAACCTAATATATATGAACATGATTCTAGCAAATTATAATATTTTTTAATTCAAAATAAATGAATCTTGAAATATAAATGTAATCTAGAAGACGACTTTAAATCCTCTATTTTATTAATATCCCACAATGCATGGCGGCAAATACCAATTGAACTCCTTTGGCGCTGTAATAATGGAATCTTGACTTCAGCTTTCCAGTTCTCGTGATCCTTGCAGTGATTTCCTCGCAATTGTTTTAATACAATGCCGAAAGTGTTGTCCGAAGATCTTGTTATTCGTCTTTAGGTTCTGCAAAGGCAGCGATGTCAGAGACTTCCGATTCTCATGCTAAATTGTGGCATGACGTAAGAGCAGGATTTCCAATGTCTTGCTTGATGTACTCAGAAAAATGTTTTTTTTTTTCTCTAATGGTATTTGAGCATGGATAACAGTGTCAGTTTTGGTGAATGAATACGTTCTCGTTCAAATAAGCTATGTGAATGAATTGTTATTTCTCATATAGTGTGCTCGTGATTTAACTTTTAAGTGTATGTATGGTACCTATCGTGATATATATTGTTGCCAAGTGTTGTCAAACATATAGAAATGGCGTAACTCAAACATATTGGTATTGCCAGTTAATATTACTACTTACAAAATTTTTATGAACTAGTAATGAACCAAAAACAAGAAATTAAATACGAAAAATATGCTATTTTAATGAATTTTTCTGTATAAAATGTTCATTTTTATGCTATTTTTTAAATTTTGTTAATTTATATTCTTAGTAAAACAATTTTTTTTATATATTATTTTCTATTTTATTAACATATTTATTAAGACAAATTTATTAGTTTTCCTAAAATATTTTGCATTTATATACATGGGAAAATTTATGAAATAATGTAGCTTTATTTTTTTATAATATTTCATAAGTAATATAGTTTATCATGATGTAATTATGCTATATAAATTTACCTGTGAATCTTATATAAGTTATGTGTATTCAATTAAGATTTATTTTTCCTTCAAGTAATTAATTATTATTGGCTTAATATCTGTAAATAATGTTTCATAATTGAACAATTTTATCTTTATTAAGTGCAGACGATTATTGTATTCCTCTGCAAATAATGCTTAGTTTTCAAATATAAAGACTGCATGTAAAATTTGATTCGAAGATGCATCATTTACGTGCGTAAGTAACATTTCAAAGTTTAGGTATCTACAAATGATGTTCAATTTGCAAGTGCACATCATCTGCTAGTGAATTATACCATAATTTTATGTGACCAAATAACATTTAAATTCGTAGATGTAAGTGCAAATTATTGCATCTGCTCTCATTCTTGTAGACCTGCAAGAACTTTACCAATTTCAAAAAATTTGCTTCTGCGACTATGTTTTGGATTTGAAGCAAACTTTAGGAAGAGTGTACAATACAGTGCTGTTCATTTTTGTGTCCCTTGGACTGTGAGATGTGACTGAGGGAGAATGATGTGAATGCCGGGGTAAGAACCTTTATGGAGATGGGAGCGAGCGAGCGAAGTCGTTAAGCGTCAGGTATTTATTCGCTGGTGTGCAGGAAATTCATTAAAGTTTTGGAGAAGAGCCTCGGAGCGGTTGTGCATTTGAGGTTGAAGATGGCTTCTTAATGACTGCGGAAACCTTGTAATTAGGATCATCTCCTGCGCTCCCTCCCCTCCTCTGCGTGCCATTCGAAACTCGAAAAATGGAAAGATAACGATTGCAAAGCGATCGATTATTCTTTTTTTTTCTACTTTTCATCGATATTTTAAAGCAAAAAAACGCCGCGTGTGTGCCTCCTTTTTCGAAAAATTTCGGGAAGTGGAAAAATAATGGACTCGTGGCATGGAAACGCGATTCGGTTTTGTTATATCACTTGCATGCGGGTGAGAGGTTGATTTGTTAATTAAATATCGCCTGGAGGATTGTAGAGTTGAGTAGGAATTGTCCTGATTGTGAATAATTGGAGCTGCCTGCTTCTAAGATAAGGGACTTTTAATTATGCGTAAAAATTTTTTTTCTGATCTGAATTTATCAGAAAACTGGATGTTGTGAAAATGTAATCCAAAATTAAATCAGTCTCATTTAGAATTATTTCACAATTTTGATTTTTGTTAAACTATAAGTAGGATTATGTTTAAATTACTGCTGCTGAAATTTGGCAGTCCAAGTTATAAATCTTCTCAGCCGTTTTATCATATTTCATTTCTAATTGAATCAGTTATTTGAAATGAGTACTTTTAAAAAACTGCACAACTTAATCAGGAATGTAATTTTAAGGTGAATTATTTTCAAATATTTTGAAATAATTTGTCTTGAAAAATAATAAATAGTATAAAATGTATTCTTTTTTAAACAATGACATTTTTTGAAACGTTTCCGTACACATTCGACCAAGTCTATGAAAACGATTTTGAAAGGAAGTTGAGTGAACGAAGGAAACTAAGAAAATTATTTTTCCCCTTACTAGACAAATCGGTTGTAAATCGAAGGGTTGTGAATTTCTTCCTGACGATTTCAAATTTATTTGTATTTTATCACTCCCTGTGGAAAATTATGACAACATTAGGATATTTTTATAAGCTGCAATTCTCTTACTACTTAATTTCTATTTTCATACGTTATTTCAATTTTTATGGTTATTTCTATAAAAGTTGTAAATATTGAGTACAGTTATTGCTGGAGAAGTTTAGAGTATTAATTTTATAATTGTTGGGTATATGTTTAAAAAAAAAATACCCCAAAAATGAAAATATTTTTTTTTTATCAGTATGAATTTTTTTTAAATTTTCTTTTGGAGATAAAGGAAAATTGAAATGAAATGATTAATATATTCTCTACTTAAATGCATTTGTATAAATAATCAGTCACAAATTCTGTGTGTGTTTTTTTTTTTTTTTTTTTTTTAAAGGAAAAGTAACTTTTGCCAAGTATTCGTACTATCCCTCTATAAATATATTTCCTCCCGCATCGAAATATATATGGTAATTTTTTTTTAGAAAGATAAGTGAAAGTTTTATATTGTTTTATACAATGATACTTTTCTATTTATATAAGTACTCGAAAAATACACATATTTCTCTCAATAATATTTTGTCTACCAAAATCATAATGAAACACCTAGTTTTCACAGCCAAATGGTTATCGATTTATTCGTTCGTTCATTCAATTCGCCCGTTCGGTTTGGATATTTATTCTGTATCCTTTTAAACAGAAGGTTCCTGTCGAATTCATCTTCGTACGCAAAAAGAAATGACTGCTGAGGACAAATTAACCCAAACATTATATTATTATATATTATTAACATATATATATATATATATATATATATATATATATATATATATAT
>JAPDSC010123460.1:0-38467 GCA_026290005.1 Latrodectus geometricus | reverse complement strand
CTAATTTTTTTTTTTTTTTTTTTTTTTTTTTTTTTTTTGTAAAATGTGGCAACAGCTCTTACGGGGAAAATTACATTCAAAGATCCTTTCAGACATATTTATTTTTTTAGCTATTTATTCTTTGATTTTGAAAATTGGAGACTATTTTAGAATTCTTTCTTTTTAAAATCAATTATTACTTTATGGGTAAGGTATTTTTAATTCTTGGATACAGTTGTTTTTCATCATATTTTTTCAAATCACACTATTTTATGAAGTTAAGCATTTAAATGGATTAAAATGCGGTTTAAGTCCCCTTCCTCGCCAACTCGCGAATTTGAAGCGCTTTTTCGCACATGGTCATTAATTAGTCTTTTGTTTTAGCCCTTTCATTGGTCGCTTATTAAATTTCACTTTGAAATGGCGGTATAATTTTCGCTAAGACATCAGCGTTTTTGAAAACGTGCCATGCAGGGGACCCAAAGCACATTTTCACCAAATATCTTCTTAATTATTTTAATAAATCAGGAAAAAAAATAGATGTAAAAAATTTAATTTCCCAAGCTTTCTGATGTATATATAAACATTTTTAGAAGTGTAAATAATTTGAATTTTTTAGCTAATAAATTAAATTAATTCAAGTTAATAAATTATTGTGTGATTTCTTATTTTAAAAGCATGTGAACAAGTATGCAAATTATGTATATAATCTTAAATTAGTGGAAGATTTTATTGAGATATTTTAAATAGTAAAAGATTCAAATTTTGTGAATGAGAGCAGTAATTGTGCTGAACTTAATGAGTACTTGAAGTACATAAATTAACTTTTACTTATGGTTGTATACACCTGTGCATGTGCATACACATACAGTTATGTGTGTCGATTATGAAATTATTGTCGCAATTTATTTGGCTTAAATATCATACTTTTCCATCTGCTCAATATTTTATAAGCAAAAATAAAAAATCATGCTCTTTATTTTCAATTATAATTTAAATATTCATTAATTGTCTTGCAATTAAAACCATTGTAGATTTGTGAAATTGGTTTCATTGTGAAAATATATCATTAATTTAAGAAATAAAATTTTTACTTATATATATAATGTACACACATACACATTTGTTAGCGTTTATTGTATCATTTAACTAACATTCCCTTTTTAATCTTTTATTTTAGGATTAAGTGGGCATGATTGAAACAGTGCAGTACATTCATAGAGTGGATAGTAGAGCTTGTGACGCATCAAAAAAATGGAAACTAGAACTAAATTGGTAAAATATTTTAAGAATTTTTATAACATATTTACTAACCAGAATTTTAAAATTGTATGTGATTATAGCTTGTAAAATTAAAATTTCACAATAATATTTTTTAAATTTTTTACTTTTATACTGAGTGTCTTTAAAAATTAAAAAAAAAAGTATCAAATGCTAAAAAGCAATAGTTTTGCTTTATAAAATCAATTCTTTCTTCTGACTATCTTTCTATTTGCTCTAACCTTTAAGTCAGAATCAGCCTGTAAAGGTTGTAAATGAAAATTTTCTGTTGTCTTGGAATGTTACCATTTTTACTAAAGTATTATCTACTTTAAGTAAAAATATATAATATAATATACACTTAATGTATTATGCACATTAAATAAAAATATATTAATGAAATTTGGTTTATTTTTTATTGTATTTTTATTTCTTAGATTAAAAAGTGGAGCATTATAAAGTAGACTAATTTTGTGCGCAAATAATCTTAAGAAATTTCCATAATATGTGTGTTAATTTCTCATTTTTTCTACCAAGTCATTGGAACTAATATCTATTTCTTATCTTTATGTTGCTTAAATCGGAAATCAAAAATAAGTTTTCTGTGCGAATTAGCATTTTGATTTTACTTTGATTCTTTTACATACTTTCTGTAATTTTAAATGAACTGAAAATGATTCTTTAGTAAAATATAAATATGTAAACATGAAATCATATAAGATTGCTTTTGTTTTTAGTGTTTTAAAGCAATTTGTTAAAATAATGGTAATAATAAATTTGTTATAATAATTTATTTTGTAAAAATAATGGTCAAGTTAACAAATAAGACTGAAAAATAATTTGTTTTGAATAGAATAAGTTCTAAAGTTAAAAAAAAATGATTTGAATTTCTTTATTGATGGTTTATTTGTGTATAATGTATCATTTTATTAACTTTAGAACTTATTCTATTTAATTTTAAGAAACTATATCCTTATATTTAAGTCATTAATGTAATAATTAATATAATGAGACATTAATGAATAAATTTGTGTTGCTAAACATCACACTTAAAAAAAAATATTGTGAATAAATGTATTTCATTGAATTAGAAATTGGACAACATTAAAATATAGACTTAACAATATTGTACTAGATTCTTGCATTTGTTTTATTCTAATTACTTGGATTTTTCTTATAGTTTTCTTTTATGTCTTTATGGTTTTGCTTTGCTTGCATTTTCCATTAGAAATAATTTCCTCTGCCATGAAAATCATTCTATGCACAATTTCATAATTTTTGCTAGTTCTATATATTGGAATTATCCACTTTTTTAATAACGTAATACTGTTGTCTAAGGTATATGGATAAATAATAAGTTTGTTGCTGTAGAAATATGAATGAGTAATTTAATTGGTCGCTGATTTGCCATTAAGCAAATTGATCAATAGTTGACTAATGACCAATAATGGTAAATAGTATATTTTCTTAAATGAAGATTATACTCATTCTAGTACTTTACATTTATAACTAAGTATCTGGATGCATTTTTTTTTTTACATTAATTTTCCATAAAGTTTTCATATTTGATTAAATTAAATCAGTCTTATTTAGTGCAATAATGTGGTTAAAAGAGTATTTTAAATTGCGTTGCTTTTTTTCTTCTATATCTTTAAATTTTCAAATATTTCTTAAAAATGTATCCTTTATCAAAAATGCTGTGGTGTTAAATGGAAACCTTTAGTATATTTGAAAAGTATCTCTGTATAATGGATTCCATTATGTAAAAAGTGAAGAAATCTTCCTACTATTTTAAGGTTTGCAGTTAAGAAACATTTTTGTTTTGATTATAAATACTTAAATGTTTTGATTTTGTCTACTGTTCATTTTCTGATATGTTGTGCTTTTTATTTTCATATTCACTATCAGTTGTAGCAGATCTAAAAATTTTTCACATTCTTTTTTTTTAATTGTGAATTGTTTGGTTGGGTGTTCATATCCAATTCATGCTCGAAAGAAAGCAAACAAATAATTTATTAATTAGTTATGTATTATAGAGAATAATTTTCTCAAATTTATTTGTCAAAATAATTCCCCACCCTATAAAATGGTAAGGAGTCATCCTTTCTAATTAAATATTCTAGATTCTAGGGGTTCTTTTTAGTAGGAACTAAAATAAATGGCACAATCATTTTTTGTAGTGATTATATTTTTTATTTGCATGAATTTAAAAGAATTGTGACAAAGAATTCCAAGAAGAAGCTTTGCTGAAAATATTGCTAAATATATGATAATTATATGACTATCATAAATCTGTTAGCCTGGATGAAAATTTCAATTATGAATATTGCTAAAGTGAATTATTTTTCTTTTTAATTAACTTTATATGGTATGTATTTTCCTTTTTTTAGTGGGGTGTTGGATTATGGACCAGCGCCTCACCAAGTTAGTGATGTCACCTCGACTAGTGCATTTACTGATGGGAATTTGAATGGGGTGAATTACGTCACTGAGCAAACATCTGGTAACTGTGTGGTTCCTTACAATGGGCCTTCCACGAGTACCGGACATAGCATACGACATGTCAAAGTCTCTGGGAACTCCGAACCAGCTGTTCCTAATGTTATTCGCTCTAGTACCATCAAAACACAAGATAACTATCAAGTAATTTGAATGAACTTGAAACTATTAAGTCATTGAAAAATAGAAAAATACTTATGTAGGGAAATAAGTTTTGATTTCATATGTTAATTTTTAAAATTCATTTTTTGTTTTATTTTTTAAATATGACTTCTGTCATATTAAAAATGAATTTCATATTTAAATATATAAAAAATTTTTTAATATGAAATTCAACACATTAAAATAACCATCATTTTTTTAAATAAAAGTTTTAAAACTTATAAAATACATAAAATTTGTCTCTGCAATTAATTTTTATCATTGCAACTCTATATAATTTTCTATAGAAATTATTTATCTATTTAAAAATATCTTGTAAAAACTATTTAAATAATGCAATTTTTCTTATAGTCTCGACATGGACTGAAAAGAAAAGCTGAGGATTATGATGCTTTGTCAGTCATTCTTGTCCGCGACAACCATTTGGCTGTTGAAAACCAAGGGCATAACCAGCGACTTCAGGTTCAGCAACAGAGAGCTGATATACAAATTCAGCAGCCAGGTCCTGCCCCAAAACGGAATGCTGAGCAGACATGCCATAACAACTCCCAAAGAATCCAATTCCATCATAAGCAAAGTTCTAAGAATTCCTCATTTCCTAAAAGTAGTTCCTCTGGAAGTGAAGGGGATTATCATTTGGTTCAGCATGAAGTTTTATATTCGACAAATCATCAGTATGAAGTGTTAGAGTTTCTCGGACGAGGGACATTTGGCCAGGTTAGTATAAATACATAAATCGGCTAAATATTAGAAATGTATAAAAAATAAGCAAATTTTATTTATTCATATTTTTGCTGACTGTATTGAAACAATGAAGGCAATAGGAAAACAATAATTACTGAGTAATGTAAAATTATAAATCTTGTTGAAAGTACCAAAATATTAGTCACTGATTAACATTAGATTTTTAAAATATTAAAGATTTTTAGATTTGTATTATATTAAATTATATATATATATATATATATATATATATATATATATATATATATATATATATATATATATATATATATATATATTATTTATTTTGTATTATATGTATATATATTAAATTTTTAAAATGAAAATAACTTATATTTTATGATTCTTATTCCTTATAGTGTAGGAAAAAATTTAATTTTTAGAATTTTTTCTCATAAGTTTTTTTCTAAATGATATGTTCTTTATGAAGCATTAATATATTTAAAAAAAATATGTTGCCAGTAATTATTACTATTTTAAAGTAACGAATAATAATTTCAAAGTGTTTCAATAATTATTTATTCAAAAGCTATTCTTTGGTTTTTTAAACATATTAAACAAATATTTTAAAAAAACAAACTTAATTTTTTCTTAAAATGCTTATTGCTAAATTATTTTATTCTAATATGGTTTTTAAAAGCTTTCCTCTCTTGTATTTTGTTTTATGTTTAATATGTGTATTATATTTAATATTTTGTAAGGAGAGAGATTGAATTTTGTGTCAATAAATTATTTTCTGCTTATTTATTTTGTTGATTTTAAGATTTACTTTTATTAATAAATGCTTTGCAATCGTATTTGAATCTTATGCTCTCAAATATTTTGTAGGTGGTAAAATGTTGGAAAAAAGGAACAAGTGAAATAGTAGCAATAAAAATTTTGAAAAACCACCCATCGTATGCTCGGCAAGGACAAATAGAAGTCAGCATATTACATAAACTAAGCCAAGAAGATGCAGATCAGGTAGGCTTTCATCTGAATCATTATTAGGTTTAACTATTTCATTTAAAACTATAAAATGATATTTCTAATGTTCAGCGCTTGTCTGAAAATCATTAAATATTAAGCTTGTTAGCATGATCATACAGATGTATAAAGAGAGTATGATGGATAAAGAGAACTTATTGTATTGCTACATGCAAATTGCTTGAACTTGAAATTATTAGCTGTTAATAGTTCTGATAAATAAGCTGATATTATTGAGAATGTGTATAAAATAAATATTTTCTATTAAGATAATTTAGATTATTAGATCAAAATAATTGACAGATTGATCAGAGTTGGTTTTATTTAATCTTTTAATTTCTCATGTTATTATCACACTCAGAAAATATAAATGAAAAAAAAAATCTTTTTTAAATATGTAATATTTAATACTAAGTGCAATTTTTTAAGTTTTTTTAAAATTATGAATATTATCTTTTATTTCATATATTTAAGTGTATAAAACATCATCAAACAAATAAAATTTATTTTAGATTTTATATTTGTAAATTTGATTTTTAATGTTTTAATTGTATGTAATTAAAATTGAAAGCTTCAAAATACTCATTTTATTATAATTTTTTTTCAGTATAATTTTGTTAGAGCTTTTGAATGTTTCACCCACAAAAGTCATACCTGCTTAGTATTTGAAATGCTGGAGCAAAATCTTTATGATTTCTTAAAACAAAACAAATTCAGTCCTCTTGCTCTGAAATGCATCCGTCCGATTTTGCGTCAAGTCTTGGCAGCTCTGTTAAAATTAAAAGTAAGAAATATTTCATGTAATGTTATTGTTACTATATAATAAAAGTTTCCATAGCATAGCATTTTTAAAAAATAATTTTATTTAGTTTAGTTAGTTTTTATTAAAGTATTACATGTATTTTAATCAAAGCTAAAATTGTTTTAAATTGTTTCTTAGAAATGTTTCCTAGCCATTAAAATGGCTTAGTACAAAAATCAGAAATAGAAGATGCTTATTACATTAAACTTAGGATATTTAATCTCTTAATTTAAATGCTTCATATTTTTATGATTTCAATTTAAAATTTTGTTAATGTTACAGTTTTAGTCTTGAATTTTTTTTATGTGAATGTTTTAACCATAAATTCTGCTTTTATGTTCATTATATAAAAAATTTAGTTTTATTTTGATTTCCAGTTCCATGTTTGCTAGATATTTTATTTTAAATATTGAACATTTTATTTCTGCACAATTTACAATTAAAATTTGGTTAAATTTTGATACATAAATCGAAGTATTTTTATTTGATTACTAGTATTTTATTTGGAAATTGGTTTCCTTTAGTTGTGTTTGGCTTTAATGTATTTTGATTACCTTATTTTATTTTAGCAACTGGGACTGATACATGCTGATTTGAAACCTGAAAACATCATGTTGGTAGATCCTAAAAATCAACCTTTGCGTGTAAAAGTAATTGATTTTGGTTCTGCCAGTCATGTTTCTAAAGCTGTGTGTTCTACATATCTTCAAAGTCGATATTACAGGTACAGTTACATATTTGTTGAAAACTAAATTACTATAAATTAAGGGCAAAATGCAGTAAAAATTCTTGAATTTCATAGTTTATTTAACAAAAGAAAAAACCAAAATTTAAAACATAGTTAAAAATTAACATAGCAAGAAGTTAAGGTATTTTTCACATAGGATGATTCCAAATATTCAATAAATTTTCTTGAGATTTTGAATTTGTTTTTTTAAATAATATTGCATGGAAATATATTTTTATTATTATTATCACATAGATCATTCTTCAAAAATAAATTTAATTCAATATTTCTTATTTTTCTTATTAATTTAATTTCTCGTTGAAAACATCTTTCAGTTTAGAACTTAAACTTCTGCATAAAAATAATTTACTCAACTAAATCATTGATTACTATGATTTTATGTGTTAAAAACTGGTGTATTATAACAAAAATTGCACATATGTGTGTTCTTTCATTTTTGGAATTAAATAAATAAAAAAATAAAAAAAATTTAATTTTAATTTAAAAAAATATGTTCTTAGAAGGAAAATTTATAAAGTAATTGCATAAAAAGATTTAACTGTATTAATTTTATTTATTAAATCATAAATATTAGTTACTATAAGATTTGTTTTGGGTCATTTGAATCTTTTAAAAATTTCCTTTTAGAAGTATTGTAATGTTTACATAATTCTAAATCTTAGGAGAGTTTTTATATTGATTGTAAATTTCATTTTCAGAGCTCCTGAAATAATATTAGGTCTTCCATTTTGTGAAGCTATAGACATGTGGTCCTTAGGATGTGTCATAGCTGAATTGTTTCTTGGATGGCCACTATATCCTGGATCATCAGAATATGATCAAGTAATGAAATTTATTTAATTTAATGACTGTTTTCATTATTATTTTTTTTTTTACTTTTTCTAATGGTTTTTTTTAATTGATATTCTTTAACAATTATAAAATATTTCAGATACGCTACATCAGTCAGACTCAGGGATTACCTACAGAAAACATGTTGAATTCAGCAACTAAAACGAATAGATTTTTCTACCGTGAAGCTGGGAATAACTATCCTTTTTGGAGACTAAAGGTAAATAGCATTAAAATTAGGTGAACATATTAAAGTTTAAATTTTTAACAGATTTTTTGTTGTTATTCAAGACAATAGTATGTGTTAATTAGATAAATTCACAATAATAATAGTCAATATATACATGGCATTGTTTGTGCTTTAATTACAATTTTACAAAGCATTTTTAAGCTATTTAGTCAATAATATTAAAAAGTCTAGTTTTTCAAGCCTCTCTGGGAGTCCAATTTATAGAGTTCAAATCTTCAGTTCATAATTCACATGTTTAAATTTCCTTTGGCTTTTATTCGCGTAATTTCTGAATCTATTTTAAACTGTAGCTTCCAGTTTAATTAGCCATCACAAAAAATGACCATTGGATGACAAACTAATCGTTCAATCTGGGTTTTTTTCCCTTCTCCAACTTTCAAGGTAACAAATTTCTTCTACTGAACTTAAAAAATTTTAATAATGATCAATTTAAAGATGCTATTCTTAGCTAGTTTGTATTCAAATTATATTAGTATTTAAGTGTACGTGCACATTTCTTTGCCTTTTATAATACTGTATTTCTCTTAGAATGTTTAGAATTTTTAAAAATATTTAATGCTTTTTGAAAATAATTTAGACACCTGAAGAACATGAAGCGGAAACCAATGTGAAATCCAAAGAAGCTCGAAAATACATATTTAATTGCTTGGATGACATGGCTCAAGTATGTTTCTTTAAATATTTAAAAATATTTTGATGTAAATTGGTAATAATCTCAAAATATACACAGTTATTGATTTTAATTGTGTTTTGGTTTATTAGGTTAATGTGCCAAATGATTTGGAAGGACGAGAATTGGCAGCAGAGAAAGCAGACCGCAGAGAATTTATTGATCTTCTTAAAAGAATGTTAACCTTAGATCAAGACAGACGGATATCTCCATCAGAAGCTTTGAACCATATGTTTACTACCATGAGCCATCTTTTGGACCATGAACACACTAATGTGTAAGTCTTTAATTACAAATTTTATTGAACAACACACATTGTATAAAATAACTTTTGGAATGTTTTTTAAACCCTAATTACTTTTAATTACAAATATTTAAAAAATTATAAATTATAAAGTATAGTTTAAGACGATAAAATAAAACTTTGAATATAATTTGACATGATAAAATTATATATTCACATTAAAATGAAACTTGGATGAGATATCTTCTTTCTATCAAATTCTTTGATCATATATTTTAAGAGAATTATCACTATGAAAAATAATACTTTTATTATATATATCTCACTAAAATTAAACATTTAGTATAATGTAAAAAAGTGTTATGTAATTTGCATTGCTTTTTTAATGTCTTATCTTTGAAAGCTGTATGTTTAGTTTTGGAATTCTCATAATTTTATATTTTAATTGCAATATTATTATTTAACAAAAGTTCTTATATCATTTTCAGTATTAATATTTTGAATTTTCAT
Organism: Latrodectus geometricus; assembly: GCA_026290005.1. Taxonomy (NCBI): domain Eukaryota; kingdom Metazoa; phylum Arthropoda; class Arachnida; order Araneae; family Theridiidae; genus Latrodectus; species Latrodectus geometricus. The sequence continues at coordinate 28,802 of JAPDSC010123460.1, read as the reverse complement.
AATATTTCAAGTTTAAATGTTTGTTATGATGAAGAAAAAACTTTCTTAGTTACAGTGTTTTTAAATTTTTATTTCTTTTTGTTTAGTTGGAAGGAATCTGTACGGTTGCTTCACATTGGTGGAGCAAATAAGCGGAGTCGTGATACAGCCTCAAGTCAACTGCCTATTGTCACAGGATTTGCATCGCCAAGCAATGTTGCTCTTCTACAAAGCCAGGTATCTATATTTACAAAATAATAATAATTTGTAACAAAAATTTCATTTTTTCATTTAAATTTCATTTTTTAAATATAATATTAATATAATAGTATAATATAATATTTTTTCTGTATTGCACAAATGCTGATAGATTTTGATACTTATTCTTTATTATGAATTTGTAGAGGATAAGTATAGCCCAACACCAAGGTTCTACTCGTGGAAACGGAGCTCCCAGTGTGAATAATAGTATTTATCCCCCGTCTCAATCACGAGCGACTGACCCTTTTCAACATGTGGGTCCATCCTTATGTGTTTCTTCTATACTGTGTCCTCCATATCAGAGTAAGTAATTGTGCATGTATAAAATTTATTATTTAAAATGCAAATGACAAGCATAAATAAACTATCATTTATTTATGCTTGTCATTTTCATATTCAACTGTTTGTATACTAATAATGTAGCATAAATATTGGGTGAAACTTTTTATTACATTTATTTAAAAATAGTTATCTTTGATACCAAGGATAATATGAATTTGCAGCAAATTTTTCCTTTATTTTGATTTACAAATTAATATACAAATTTCAAATCTATAATTTTTGATGTTTTATATAGTAGTACATAAACCAAAAGTATTATAGTCTACATTCATTTTTTGATTCCAATAATCAAACTATATTTTATATTATCAATTAATATTGAACACAAACTATCAGATATTTGTTTAATTCTAAGTTTTTTTTTTTTTTTTTTTTTTTTTTTTATAAATAAAATAATGTTTTAGTATGTGCAAAATGTTTTAGTTGCCAACCATAATTCAATTCATAGTAACCAATTTTTATATTGAAATGAAATTTTTATAAAAGGATTCATTATTTTCTGATGAGAAAAATTTGAAAAAAGTCACATTATTGTATAAAATTTTATTGCATCAATTTAGTTGAGTAAATATTTTTTAAAGCTATTCTTAAAATCTGTTCATAACACCACATTTTTAAAACATTCTGTAAATATAAGGCTATTTAAAAAAATTTTAACAATTCAAAAAGTATTCAAAAATTCATTCATTATTTGTATTTGTACTCTAAAATTGTTTCTTAAAATCCAGTAGCTTTTGTTTAAAAATTTGTTTAGTAGTTTTTTTATTGGATTAAAATACTTAAATCACAATTTCATGTAGAAGTTTATTAAACTTGAAGTTAGAGTTGTTTTATTAATATAAGTGCAATAATTTTACTAAACATTTTGGGAAGTTTATCAGGGTATTGACAAGTCTTGTGGTAACAAAGAGTTAAAAACATATAAGAATTTTTAGAATAAATGATCATGATTGTAAATTTGTTTCCTAAAAATTTTAAGTTAATTTGAAGATATGCAAAGATTTGAGCAATAATTTTAGTCTACAAAAATAGAAGTTTGGGTGTAAGAGAATCTTGCATTTGATTCATGATTTAGTGAAAGACAAATGTTATAGATGAATAACTATAGTTGTTCATCTTACATTCTGCTAGACTTTTTAACAGTTACAATATTACTTATCCTATTTGAAAAAATTTACATCTTAAAGATTGAGTTCATTTTTTATTTATTATCATACACATGAATTAAGTCGATAATTATTATTATCAGTTTTGAAATAAAGTCTTAAAAAATTTTGTTAGAGTCATCATATCATAACCCGCATCTTACATCGCATATTTTTGCATCCAGTTATAAATCAATTTTTAATTATTAAAATTCTGATTAATGTTTTCTTTCAGGTTTAAATTCTCCTGCTAAACATGTTGTTCCAGTTGTGGCTGCACAAGCTGCTCAACCACCAGCACTTCAGCTTCAGCAATCCTTGTTAACCCAAGTAAGTGCTCCTTAAATTGTTTATAAATTTAAAGTTTTAATTATAACAGATTATTAAGAATTTACATTATTTCTTGACTAATTGTATCTATTGTATTTATAGGTTGGAGCTCATCAAATTGTGCCTGTTTCGGTAGTTGAGCAAAATGGACGTCCTATGCTTTTTACAGTATGTATTCTTTTTCAATTTTAGTGAAATGCTAGATATAATTAGAACGGAATCACAAACCTTTTTCTTTCATTTCTTCAAAAATGTTATTTTTAAAACATAAATCTTGAAATATTTCCTGGATTTTATTAAATTTAAAATATGTTCAGTTATAATAACTGATTCTAATACCTTTAATTCAGGAAATTTATTATATGAAACATTTTTAAAATCACCGCTCGTATCTTTGCCTGAAAAATGCATCATTATAATTATTAAATGACATGTTTATTGTTCTCAGGCAAATATAAATGATGAAGGAGTGTTTAATTCAATTGCCTTACACACATACTGGGAAAGTTTCAATTTGTTTTAAATTTTTAAAGTTGTAAAGCAAACAATTTTAGGAATGCAAATATGTGAATGATAACTTTGCTGGAATAAAAAAAAAAAAAAAAAAAATTTATATGTTAGGGTACTTAAAAGAGTTAACAATTCCGTTTAAGTTTGTGTATAAACAGTTAAGAAAATACTGATGAGTTTTGACTTTTTCTGGCATGCTTTGTACATAAATAAATATCTTTGTATGTCATTGTATATAGACCTACCCACATATATATAAATAACATATACAGTAATGGCAAAATTTATTGACAATTTTTGAAGTTTTCATATTTTTAACCATGTGCTTATAGATCATATTAATTTTCACTTAAATATAAATGTTTATAAAACAAACTGAACATAAAATTTAATTAAAAATACAGAATTAAAATATCTGTTATTTAATCAAAAAGGCAAAACAATTTGATATGATTGTGTAAGTATATCACAATGCTAGTGATCAAACTACTGAATGTTTTGACTTGTAAAAGTTCTATTTTGGAAAAGGATACATACTAGTATAACTAAATAAAAATAATGTTATCATTTTAATATTTTTAATTATTCCTTAATGTAACTGGCTTAAAATGAAGTCACCAACATCAAAAACTGATTGGACTCTTAAAGAAAAGCAGAATTATCATATTGAAAGGAAATTGTCTCTCTTAAGTTGAAATTACAGAACTGGGTCAGTTATTATCTATAGTAAAAAATTTGTGCTTACATTATGGAAAAAACAAATCATTGGAAAGAAAAAGCAAGATCATGCTGAAAAAATGCACAAGTGAAATTAATGATAAAATATTGTAAAGGATATTCATCAAAGATAAAGGACTTCCATCAGGTGCTGTTGGATAGGAAATGAATGCAATAAGTATTTCACTTAGTTCAAAAACAATAAAGAGATTTATATTTTGCCCTGAAAGGTAGATTTTTAAGGAAATAATATTTGTATCTTTTATTTTTTTCTTAAAAATCTACCTTTTGTTTAAGCACCTGCATGCAGAAAATGAATTCAGTGGGCAAAATGATATATTAAGTGATAAGGAAATAAGTGAGAGCAAATAATCTTAAAAATGAGAGTAAAACATCGCTTGACTGCTAGTGATGGGGGAGGGAATATTTGAGATGTATAGTAAGGTAAAACTAAATTCTGATTTCACTAAAGCAACTACAAAGACTGCAACAAATGTTATGATTTGGGCATGTATATCTACTGACGGTGTGGGTCGCATTCAAATAATTTATGACATTCTGAATGGAAAAAATCCATTAAAACTATCCTCGAACTAAAATTTGTACTTTCAATCTGGAGTCTCTCTTCCACAATAAAATGCTATTTATTTTACAGCGGGATTTAGTTCCATGCTGTATGGTAAAATTATACAAAGAATGGTGTAAAAACTGGGAAATAGATTTATTACCTTGGCCAGGAAACAGCCCTGTTCTGAATAAATCCTATTGAAAATGTATGGCGATACTTGAAAGTCCTTGTATGTAAAATATATGTAGCAAATAAAATTCAACTTATTGAGCCTATGAATGCTTCTTGGCATCTTGTGTTTTAAAAGGGTACTCTACAATCACCAATTTATTCAATGAAAAGATGCTGAAAACCTTTAGTAAAAAGTAACATTTAACCAACAAAATATTGAATCTGTAAGTGCTATTGCAAAATACAATGAAATCTTAGATATGTCTTATTATTGTAACCTTTTTTATTCTAAACAATTAAATTTCTTTTAATTTGATACATAAACATTTGTATTTAAATTAAAAATAAATACATTCAATAAGCACATAAGTTAAACACGAGAATTTTAAAAAATGATCACAATTTTGGTCACCACTGTATATATATATAGTTATAGTTATAATAACTTTTTTTGAATATATATTGGTTATATGTCCAGTTCATTGAACCATTATAAACAAAATTTAATTTTCCCTGTTTCTAAATCTATGTTGTTTTTAGAGTCGAAATTCATCTGAAATTTTAACCTGAAGCATCATTAGACCAGCCTGCTTCTCTATTTCAAGAATGGATTAATTGAAAGCTGAAATTTCTTTTTAATCATTGAATTGTTAATAATGCTCAACATTTGGTTATTCTTTCAGAATTCTGCTGAACTTGGTCTATTCTCCTATCAACCTCATCATACTTCTCTCTTACTCATCTAACCCCTACTCTTTCTTATGCAGTGTTGCTCACAAGTTTTAGTGGATGATGAAAAGTATTTCTCTTGTTCAATTGTAGGCTTAAAGAATAAATTAACTTTAAATGAAAATTTGAATTTAATTGTTCAAGTCATTATTATAAATTCAATCTATTTTTTTCTCTTTTAGAATTCTTTTGAACCTGATGGTAGAATTAGCAGTGCAATAATTCTCAGTAAGACATGTTTTATTAATTGAAATTTATAATTATTTTAGAATGCTGTGCAACCTGATTGGACTGGTAATCGGCAGATGTTTGTGAACTCATGGCAACAAATTCCTGCAACCAGAACATTCCAACAACCTGTTATTCCTGAGCCAGAAACATGGGGGCGGCAGTTGGTACTTGAAAGAACTGCATTGCTTCCTGAACAACCTTCCCTTATACCTGTAGTAAGTGTAGCGTTTTTTCTTCTTTGTTACTAACTTTTTTTTTTATTTGATGAACACTTTATTTTATTTAGGTATAAAAAATTTAAAAAATTTTGAATTGATTACTTATGGATTGAAATATGTTATGATAGATTGTTTGGAGTCCTAAACAAATATTTGCATGCCAATTATTGAAATAAAAGTTTTCTCTAACATTTTTCTATTAATAATCTTCTAAAATTAACTCTTAATGAAATCTAGAATTAAATCGGAAATTTTTTTTTATTGATTGTTATTTCTTTCTTATCACTGCATCTTTTAATAAAATTAATGTTTGATATTTAAAGATTAATATTTTAACATTTAAATTAAGACTATAATTTTTTTGAGAGAGAAATTATATTGAGTAAATCAGAATTATAATATTTATAATAAAAGAAAATTTTTAAAATGGAATTAAATAATAAATAAAAAATGATTTAAAGTAAAAAAAAAAATAATTCTTATAATAAATCTATGTGTATCAATGTTTAACTTATTTTTTAAGATATGAATTCCTTTTTAAACTTGAAATGTATTTCAATGTAGCTGCCTTAATAAATATTACATTAATTAAAAATATTTTAGGATGTTTATTTATATTTCATGTTAATAAAAGTTTTCTTTACTTATATGTATTGTGCATTTTTAACACTTATAAAAATTATAATATTTTTAAAGATTAATGTTTGAGTGGAAATATCAATATATTTATGTTTTAAAACTATGTCATGAAAATGATATCAGCATATATTTGAATGAAGTTTATATTATCCTGTGAAAAAGTGTTTGAATATCACTGAAGAGTTTGTTTATTGGGTGAGAGTTATTCTGTTAGTTAAAGTTAATAATAAAAAATTATTTGAATTCTACTTATGTTCATAATAATTTTAATGCCTGTTTATAATTTTATTTGGATATGACTTGTTTATACCACGTTTTAATTTTTACTAGGTTTAATTCTGTATTCCTTTAATAAATTAAGATAAAATATTTTCAGGAAGTTCATGAGACTGCAGTCTATAATCATTTAAGAGACAATGGTCAACTGAATTCCTTACTGCCTCAACAAGGAACTGGTCCTCCTGCTAACCTTGCACAACCCTGGACAATTATGACGGCTCCTCAGTTTTCAGCCACTGCAGCAAATCAGCCGCACCGACATGTACAACAACCTGTATCTTCTCACCGAGTGTTGAATAAATCTACTGCTTCTAGTCTTAGTGTACAGTCCTCTTCCAAGAAACAAGCAAAAATAAAGTATTTTGATTTTTTTCACTTAAATTCATGTATTATTGTTAATAATATGTATATTCATATGTAATGTAAGCATGTTTTTTCTATATAAACGTGTGATATTATTTAATTTAGGTTTTCTTGGCTAAAATATGATAGTTAAACTTCAGCTTATAATATTTTATCGATAAATAAAATTTTTCAATGGATGGACATGAAACCATTCTTTAAATTGTTTGAAAATGTTATTGATCCTGAACATTTTCAGGCTACTAATTTATGGTTCCTCTTCTTGTTTGATATATGTTTAATTATATTAATATTTAACAGGATAACTGTAGGATTGATGTTACTTATTTTAATTATAATTTATTTTATCAAAATTACTTTTGATTAAAATCAGTGAAAGATTTTCAAAAATTAAAATATTTTTGCTTATTTATCCAATAATTGTTGTAATTCTTTGCTATCAAACATAATTTTTGGTATTGAAGGTTAAAAATGCCTTACATAATTTGTCGGAAAATTGTTTTATGGCTTGCTTGAAGCATTAGGAATTTTCTGAAAAGTGAAAAAATATTTAGGAAAATAAATTGAAATATGTTTTCAGGAACTATATTTCTTTAAATATCCACTAAATATATTCTTTTTTTAAAAAAGAAAAGGAAAAAATATTTTTGAATCATTATTTTGTCAAATATTGAAGTATTTGTGGAACTTTTTACTTATTAAATTATCACTTAAGTTGATCAAAAATGTTTCTTATATCTTAACCATTCTTTTAAAGTATCTCATTATTTTTCCTTGTTCATTATGCAGTATGTTTAAATCTATTTTTGAAAAATCATTGAGATTCTTTGATCATGAAGCAAATTTATGGCTTTCATTGTTCTAATTCCATGATAATTACCCTATTCTTACTGGTGGCTTGAAACTTGGAAGACGTGTCAACTGTGGTATTGTTTATGGCCCCTACCATCTTTAGTTTTAGCCTTCTATCTACCTGCTCTATTTACACTGAAGTTGTCACCATTCTGAGTGCTCTTCACGTGATTAACTGTTCTCTGTTGTACATTCTTACATTTTCCATTGTATATTCCTATTCTATTGTACATTCTATTTTACACTGATAATATGAGTGCTGTGAAGCAGCTTAAGCACTTCCATCCCGTGGTTAATAAACTCTTGATTTTGCTTAAAGAAATGTCTCAATGATTTTGAGATTCAGTTTTACTAGGTACTCAGTCATGTTGGTATAGCTAGCAGTGAACTAACCCACTTCAGTGCTGTGCTTAAAAGAAGGTAAAGACTCCGTTAACCTAGTAACTATTTTTGCCAAAATCAAGCATTCATTCTGAAATTTCCTAAAATCAGCAAGTGATACTTTTGTGTATCAAATCTTTCATTCAGATTTGGAACATGATCTCATACAGGCATATCTTGTCTGTGCAACGACCACAGTCATTTGAAGCATAACTATATTTTATTTAATGAACTTTACTTTTGAATAGTAAAATTTTTTTTTATCATATATCATCTTAATTGAGTATCATGAGTTTAATTCCCTTCATCTTGCCCTTTTTTGTAACATTGCCTTTAATTTATGAGACTAAGATTGGGGAGATTTTACATTCAAATCTATTTCCTTTTATAAGATCTATTGAATTTTTACACTGTATTTTATGCCCTCTATTATTAAATCCTTCCTTTGTTACATTTTTATTCTCCTATAATCTTCCAATTTGTTTGTCTCTTTACTGCTGTAAACCTGCATTTTAAAATTTTTTATAATTGATACTTTTTGTATTTTTTATTTCTGATTTGTAACGTTTGTTTGATGCAATAAGTCCTTTTATTGGTTTTTGTGTCCGAAAATACTCACCATTCATTAGAAATAAATGTAGATTATTCATTATTTATATTTTTTTTATCACTTGCAATATAAATTTCTACCCAATAAATATTACAAATAAAACAATTAAATTGAATTACATTTTTATTTTTATACTTAGATTCCTTTTTATGCTTCTTTTTGCACTCAGTTTTAATCCTGATCTTGAATAATAATGCATCCTGTGATAATGGATTGTGAATATTTTTCGATGTAATCTTTCTTTGTAAATCAATGTAAAATTAAAATGTATTATACATTTTTATTTAGTTCTCTAAGTTTTCTTGAAATTATTTTTTATTTACAATTTTCTGTGTAATAGTCTTTTGTGAAATCATATTGTTCAGTATTTATATGTTTAGTTTTAATGTTTTGAAAATTTTTTGTTAATATTGAATAATTAATGAGCTTAAACTATTTGTTTTCCAGTAAAGACAGAGAAATGAGTCATCATTTATCACCTGCTCGAAAGCGTATGAAAGAAAGCAATAGTCCAAAATGGGAACATCCAAGTATGAATACATCTAATATTTTTAATACTACTAGCACTCAGTCAAAGCCGTTACCAAATCAAACCATACATTGGACATCCCATAATTCAAAACCTGTTTTTAAAGCCAAGTAAGCATAATAAATTTATTTCTAAGTATTCCTTACTTTAATTAAAAACCTTTACAAAAATTTGATAAATTCTTAATTGCTTAATCATTTTAAGTATATAATAATTAAATAATTTATATTGTAATTGAAAGTGATGCATAACTTGATGTTTCTATAGTTCTAGGCAAAACCATACTGTACCTGATAGAGAGGCTCAAAAGCCGACCATTGTGATTTGTGACACTCCAAGTCCAGCTGTCAGTGTGATTACCATTAGTTCTGATTCAGACGATGAAACAGAACATGTAGCTGTGTAAGTTTTTAATTTGTCTAGTCTAGAAAAATTTAATTTTGCAGATAATACTTTATATATTTTTATTAATATGTCTTTCATATGTATCAGCACTTATATTTATTGTATAAATGGGCGTAGAATTGCTTCTTTCCGTTTTTTATTTTCAAAGCTGTAAAATCGTGTATTATAGACATTTAGACTGATAAAAATTTTTAATAGTTCTAAAATTTTCTTTTGAAATAATTACTGACATAATGAATCGTTTTGAAGATGGTGAGGAATATTTGAATTTTTATCCTGTTGTGGAATACTTGCTAAAAGTAAATAGTTAAATGTTAGCAATATAAAAGTGTAATTTTAAATTATTGTATACCTAATTTCTAAAAAAAATAACTTTGTTTTCTGATAAATAACAGCAATATTATAAAAAAAAAATTGAAAGAATAATAATCAAAAAATAATATCAAGCTAATTTTTCTATTTTTTTTGTAAATTATTTTGTGCATGTTTTGTGATAGTATTTTTTGTAAATTATACCATTTTCACAACGAACTAATTTTATGATTTAATAAATGTAGAAAATTGCTGTGATATGTTCTATTGGGGTACTACCAGTGCAAAACTATATAAATTTTAACGATCAATATTTTTTTATTATGAACTTTATATTTTCTTTTTAACATCAAAAAAATGTTTTAATTTTTGTAACTTGAATTTTGGCAATATACTCTATTATCCCATGCACTTGTATTAAATATTGCATATCTAATTCAAATAATAACACTAAAAATGCAAGTCCATCGTACTGGTTGATTTTACACCCTTATTTTGTTTCAAGCTGTTATGGAACTATATATATATATATAAAAGTCAGTCTATCAAGCATTTTTTCACAATGATAATCTTGGCGAAGTTATAAAATATGCATATTTTTTTAAATTATTATTTTTGAATTTATGATGCAGAAATATTTTTGTTAGCAATTATATAAGTTTTTAGTGGTTGGTGGGTTTATTACATAAATATAATTTTATAAATGCATAAAAAGTTTTTAAAAATTCTTCAATATTTAAACCAAAAACATGTTTTAGGAAGTCTACAAAATATGTATGCAAGATTCAAAAAACTGTGTACTCTTATGAAACAAAATGTGCATAAGCCATTTATTTCTATTAAAAAAAAAATCATAATAATTGATTTGAAAGTAAAGATTTGTGCATGTAAATAAAATATTTAACAACAAAAAGAATATCGTTTATTATATAAACTTATTTTGTAACTAGCAAAAAAAGTCTAGGAAATAGGATTTTAGACTTGTAACAATCAACTTCTTAAAAAACTAAATTGTTGGAAATTTTAAATTTTCCTATTACATTAACTGATTAGATAATAAAAATAATACATCCAAAATGGAATGAGAAAATATTTTTGTTTTGTCAGGTAGAATATTTTATTTTAAACATGGTAATGAAACTCTCATTTTAAAGTTGGCCTTCTAAAGATATTAAATAATTTCAATATACAATAAATACAGCATTCTCAATTATATAAAACTTCTCTCATTCATTCATTAGTAATAATAAATGTGTACTTGTAATTTCTGTTGTTCTATGAAATCATTGCTTTTGTATTTTCTGCCATTCATAGTTTTGTATTTATAATGCATTTCTTAGTTAAGGACTTGGATATCTGTTATGTCACATAGTATAAAGTTTAAACTGTAAAAATCTTTTTTGTTCAAATGTTTGTAAAAATTAGTTCATCTAAAAAGATAGTTTATATGTAATTATAGTAAAAAGATAGTTTATAGCACAATAAAAAATTTTGTTTAAGAAAACAGTAAAATATTTAAAAAAAAAAAAATTGCAAAACTAATTGTTTTTAAATTGCGGATCATCAATAGATAGCATCTATTGTCTAATTCAGTGATTCTCAACCTTGTTTTGTCACAGCACAATTTTAATGAGTTCACAATTTGGTTGCATACAAAAAAAATTATAAGTTTAAAAGTTGTTTACTCTACTATTTTATACAGTACTTCAATTATACACTGTGTAAAATTGTTTATAACAATAATTTTGAATGTAAAATAAAATAATATGTATTACAAAGACAATAGTATGTTTATTGTTTTACTCATGCTAAAAAAAAAAAAGCATAATAATTTTTGCTATATACATTTCTTAAATTTGGGGGCGTATTTTAAAAATTTGGAGGCACACAAAAGCACCATGGCACAGTGGTTGAGAATCTCTTGTCTAAATATTATCCAGTTTTGACACTAATAATTTTAACCTGCATTTACTCATGGTCTTAATATCCAGAACTATGTCATCAATGGTGAGTGGATTTCCATTACTAACAGTAGTGTTAGTTGAGTTCTATTATGATAATCATCAAAATTTTAGATTAAAACTGTGGATTTATCATCTTATTTGCTGTTTTCTTAACACTTTGAAAGCAATTTTTAAGTTCATGAATATATAATTCTCTTTTTAAATTATTAAGATTTAAATTAATTCTTACAATTTTGTAATGCTATTTTTTGTTGATCATAGTCTATATTCTATCACTTATGAGGATAAACTTCATTTTTATTATGAAGAAAAACATTTTCATTAGTTTAGTTTAATTTATAATATGCTTGAATGTAATATTTTTTTATATTTTTGCAAATAGAAAATTAATAAGTTCTAAAACTTTAAAGAAAGTTAAACAAATTCATAATTAAATTAATATTATAAAAGAATAAAATGTTGAATTTTTAGTTAAGTGTTGTTGCTTTTAAAAATAGTCAGTAAAATTAAAATCAAAATCTAACTGTTTCTGCTTAATATTTATCTAATATTGCTTTATATTTTCTTCTTTCAGAAATAAAAGCAAAAATCTTCCTGAAAAGAAAGTTATAAAGTGTCAACCCGGACAAAATATTACTAATACTATCGTAGCAACAACTTGTGACAGTGTTATACCTCTGACTCCTGACAATCAAGGTTAGATGGCTAATTTGATTCATTGATAGTATACATCTTAATTATTTATTAATAATTTTTATTTATATGTATATTAACATGTTTATAAATATGCATGTATGCATCAACCTTGCTCTTATTATTAGACTCCTCATACTATTTAATCAAAATGAACTTTTTGACAACAGTATAATGTAAGGCCACTTTTCACAGTAGTAACAATGTATAATTTTTCAAGGAAATGACCAATTATCTATAAACTTCTGCAATAATCTTAATCTGTTCATCTTTCATGACAGGAAACAATATTTTTGTGTGGTTTGTTTAGGATGTGTGCACAGGTTCAGACTCCATGGGGCTGAGCCAAAGGGGCTGAATTTTGAACTTTAAACATATAGTCAGGTTTTTCCAAACTCATTTCCTCATTATATATTAATAACATCTACTGTGACAATCAGCTTTTTCAGCTAAAATAGTAAGGCCAATACTGAAGTGCCAGTTCAATTTTACTGGTAAAACATCTAGAATTATTTTCATATTATTTTAACATTCATGGTTCCATGAATTGAAATATAAATTCATTTCAAATTATAATTGTATTATGTCTGAGTATTATTATGGGCACAACATAGTCCTTTTAAGAAGTAAAGCAGTTATCAAGTCCACACATGTTCATTTCTAATGGGCATTAATAGTGTGATTATATCTCATTTAATTGCGTAGTTCAACCTTCTTTAACATCTTTTACATAGTTTTAGCCCTATGGCAGTGTTCTTTGTACCACTCAATTCAAATTGATCATATTGAGACACATGGTATTTAGCTTGGGACTTACTACTTAGCCATGGAAATCCAATAATATTATCTTTAGCATATAGAATGATCATGTATGACACTAAAAGGTATTAGTAGAAATTCTCTGCGAGCACCTGTAAAGGAATTACATTTGATTTCATCCCAAATTTTATGAATTGATTTGTTCAAAATGTTAACTAAGTTAATTCACTTAGTCTAGATTTCTTTTTATAACCTTCAGGCTCTGTTTATGTAGTGTGAAGCACCTGAAATTAAAAAATGTTTTGATTTGAATGCCGAAGTTTATATGTTTATTGCAGTGATTGTATAACTTTAACTATTGATTATCTTTTAACATATATAAATTTATATAGTTCTAATTGCTTTTAGAAAAGTGCTAAATGAAAAAGAAAATGTGTTCATTTTAGATATAAATAGATATGTATAACATGTGGTAAAATATTCTAGCGATTGATTCAACTTAATTATATGTATTTCACTTATTAATAGCTTATGTTAACCAATAGCAGTAGAATTCTTGCTAGGAATTACATTTTGCATATGTAGACATACAATGCATGTATGTATATATGTTTGCTTGTTTTTATTCAGTATTGATAATTTGAGAACAGTTGTTTGATTCTTGAAATTCCTTTTTCTTTTACAATTCAAAAATACGGGGGGGGGGAAACATTTATTGTTAGATATGATTATTGCTTAGAAACAAGTGCTGTAAAAAATAAAATATTTATTGAATTAAAAAAATAAATAAATAAATAAACACAACTAATTTAGAATATATGTAAATGAAATTAAGAAATAATTCGTATATAGAAGTCTTCTATTAAAAGAAATGGAACTAATAGCCTATTAACTAAAAAGTACTGAAATTATTATTTTTGACCAAACAAAAAACAGTTCAGTATATGTCCTGTAACTTAAATTTGCATTAAATTATTAGAAATAAAACAGGGTGATCATACTATTTCATATTCTGTGTTTATTTAAAATCTTAACTATGTTTTTTTATTTAATTTAATAGCTTCATCAGAATTGTCATCATTTCTACATATAAATATCATAAAAATTTATCAGAAGATAAAATCTTTATATAGAAAGAGTTTTCTTAATTTAATTAAATTAATTCTTGTTAAATTTAATTAATTTAAAATAATTTTTGGTAAAATTTTTTGTCAAATAACTTTGTATTTCCAGAGTCCTTTTCAAATTCAAAACAGCTTATGTATCTGTCAAGCTAAACATTCACAGTAAATTTATGATTATTTTTGAATTTTTTGTATGATTATTTTTGAATTTTTCCCCCTTCTATCATTCAAGTTCTTAATAAATTTTCAATTTATTTTGCTCTTCATAAATATTTTGAAAGTAATTAAAAAATTAGTTGTTATTATTGTTGATTATTATATAAATACATTTCACTATAATAAATTTTATTTTTATTTTTTCTTCATTTTGTCTTATGCACAATTGCTATTATGTTTTTTATTAATTTTGAGGGAGTTAAATCGTGATAAAAAAACTTATTCGTTCTCCAATAAAATTAAGTATTTTGTATTGACTTGATGTAATTAGGTGTTAAATTTTCTCTGTATTTTTTCATAGGGTATTGTAACCTCAAGTATTTTGTTGAGCCACCAGATTATTCCAAATGTCATCCTAAAGTTGTTACTGTAGACTCAGATTCAGATGACCAAAATAGCCCTAGCAAATACCCTCAAGTACTTATGTGTTCAAGACCTATAAAACCAGAACCTCAAAAGGATATTTACTGGTAATAAATATATTTTAAATTAGTTTTTGCTTTTAAAATCATAAATTTTTAATATTTACATGAATTGTTTGTGAATTTTTTCCCCATTTTGTGCCAAAATTTTGTTTGTATGAATGCTTTGTTTGCCAAATTAATTAACTCTATAAAGAAAGAAATAGAAAAAAATTTATTTATTTATTTATTTTTTGTTGTAAATTAACATTATTTATATATATATATGGTTTTGGTGGTATTTATGCTTATACAGGAAATCTGATTTCAATATTTGAATTTTTATATCATATTCAGCTTTAATATTAAAATTTTTATGAAAATCAGAAATTGGAGTTAATTGATTTGACAAGTGAAATATTCATTGTCTATGTAACATTCATTCATGTATTATTTAATAACTAAAATTCAAAAAAATAAATTTTATCATCTTAAGTTTTCTAGAAACATAATTACATACATTTATTAATTTTTATTCTGTTTTGTTACATAAAAAATGTTTTTGTAATATAGTACTATTTAAAATACTTTGGAAAATTTTAGTTTGACAATTATCAGTCAAAAAATCTGTGTCTTGAGGAAAAATTCATTTTTATGGTTACTAGATACCATACTTCTTAAAAGAACTAAAATTTGGAATACTTTAGTCACACTTGCTATAAGTAGGAAGGCTTGTACAATTTGACTTCTTAGAAAATCTGAGATGCTCAACATTTTATGCTTTTGAAAAAAATCCAGAACTTATACAGAATTTTATAGAAATTACTATTTATATACTTCTAGAACTTATTCATTTCTATTCTAAAAATACTGATAGTTATATTTCAATGCTTACGAAGAAAAAATTTAAAAAATATCACTATTGTTCACTGGTGTTTCTATTATTTTGATATACATCTCTACATTACTTGTTTTTAGCAATTTAACTCATTTATAATAAACTGATCTTTTACCTTTATTATTATAAATCTGGAAAATGCAATCTTCCTCACAATGAGCTTCCATTAGGAAAATAATTTTAAAATTTAGCATTTAAGCTATTGAGTAACATCATACATTTTCCTAGAAGAAAATAAAACCTCTAATGAAACTATTAATGTCTAGTTATGAAAGCATACTTCTTAAAACTGTCAGATGTTTCCTTTTGTAGAAAGTAAGAATAAATAAAATGTCTTAATCACACAAAGCCTTATTTAATGCTATGTATTTGATTTATATTTATGTTGCTGTGATTTCCCCAAATTTTCTTTTATTTCTCATCAAAGATATCCATTGTAGTACTGATATTTCATTTGAAGATGCACTTGAAAAATTACAAAATTTAAATTATAGTCAAACAAGGCTCATAAATATTTGAATGTGTAAAATGTGCATTAAATATGTTGACATTGTTTTTACGATAAGATTTCATGTTTGGCAATGCCTCCACGTATTAAATTAAACTTCATATTACAAATTGCATTCCACTAAGTTTATTTTAAATTGCTCTTTAAATGGAAGAAGAATATATCTTAAATATTCTATTTATTTAATTAAAATTCTCTATTTAGTTAATTACTTAGATTTCTGCTTTTTAGTTGGAATTTCAAATTAACTTTGAAGTAGGCTGTTCTTTGAGAAATGATTATTTTCATTCTCTTAATTTATATAAATTAAAATTTTCTTCATCCGTATGAGATTCAGGAAAAAAACAAATTTACTTGTGTTATGTTTATAGTTATACTTATTGGTTCTATATTTAATGTATTTCTCAAATTTTGATGTCATTTGCTTTAATTCCATAAAAATATGATTAATGTTCTTTTATAGTAATAGCTCCAGAAGCAGTACAAGTCACAGGAGGAAGCTAATGTCACAAACATCTAATTTATATAATCAACAATGCCAGTTAAATAATGGTCCTCTAGTTCACACGAAACAAGAAATAATCACAGAGGATGACTTGACTTCTGCCCACATCCATGCTTCATTGTCTGCTGCTCAGTCACAAGTGACTCCAGTAGCTCTTACAAATGTGGCTATGGGAGCCCCCAGCTGCTTGGGCAGCCACTCAAAATCAAATGAACGACGCTTGAAAAGTCCTGTGTTGGGAGCCGATCGGGTAAGAATCAGAATAATTTGAATTTTATTTTCGAAGAATGGCATACTTGTGTGTAATCTGTTGTGAAACTTGTACTATTATGAATTATATTCTTTTTAAAGAGAATTTTGGCTTTTTCTGATATTTTTAGTTATAAATATTATCAATATATCTTACTAAACTAGAAAGCATTTAAAATTTTCGTCCTTAGAAATTTGTTTTTATATTTTTGCATGCTACAAGAAAATATGTTAGCTTGTAGTGTATTGATCGGTATCAGGTTTATCTATTGCAATTTTGCTTAGGAAAATAATGCCAATAATATGGTTTCATCCACTTATTAGCTTATTACATTTGGCTTCCTAATTTTGAAAAATAATATATTCATTTTTAAAATTATGTGTTATATATGAATTATTGAATCCTTGTTTTATCTTTGCTGATATATTTTGTTTTTCAGTCGTTTATTATTTGATCAGTTAATTTTAAAAATTGCTTATATTTTCAGGGAAATACGTTTGATTATGTGAATTTAATTACTTTCATTTAAGTAGTTTTTTTTTTTCTATCTGATATTACATTTATTTTTGCTATTATAATATCAACAGCTCCAGTAATCTTAAATCTATTTCACTGAAGTAATGTATATCATAATGTATTAAAATGCAATCTTCGTGTTCATTGCCGTTGATTATTTCTGTGCTCTAAATGTATGATCTGTATATTCCTAAGTGTGATCAAATTTTAACTATATTTTCTGAAAAAATTCCATTTAAGTTAATCTTCTAAGTAAATGGAATTGTTATCTTATTTTGTTGATTATGTTTACAATTCTAATTTTTTAAAGTAATTATTTTGACGTATTTAACAAAATGTATAATTTTTATGGTTGCAGAATTTAGGCATAATATTTGGGCATCAGCTTGGACACCAGTCTCGACCAATAAATGTCAATGACCTTTTATTATCTACCCGTTCTCAATTATCTTCATCTTTACAAGGTTCACCTGTGCCACATATCAGCCAATCACTTTATTTGGCTTCTAGTCAGACTGACATGTACAGGTAATTATTGCTGTTTATTCCTGTAAACTTCTAACTGAGATTCTTCATTATATTTACATCAGTATAATCTTAATGGCTTGTAACAATATTATGACTAAAATAAAAAACATTCCCTTAGAGAATTTAACCTACAATATATAATAATGTATCCTATAAAAATAGTGTGAATTCGTGAGGAATGAAATATAATCATTCCTCAAGTCTATAGTAAAGTAATGATTTTATTATAACTTATATTTAAGATAAATTGAAATTTTCTATAACTATCCTTTTTTAAATTTATTCCAACGAACTTTACACAGCACTTATCAGTCGAAATTTCACTATTTGTTATCCTCTTTCAAAAAAAAAAAAAAAAAATTACTACTTTTGTTATTCTTTATTAAACACAATAAAATTCAGAGTTTATCCATATTTTTATTTATATATGTTACGTGAATGCTGTGTGTGGAAACAATTTTAAATCTACATTTTGTATATTTTGTAAAAATAAATGCAAATATGTAAAAAATTAATAAAAATAGAACAGAATATTATATTTACTTAAAATATGTGTATATAAATTTTAAATCACAATATAAATATAGGAATATATTTAAAACTTCATTAAAAGTAAATTGCCACTGTACAATATTAAAGAATAGTTAAGTTTTATATTTCTTTGTTTATTATTCAGTTTATATCTGTCATAGTATTCATGTAAATATTTTTTTTTCTTATTTGATTTTGTAACTAAGGAAATTTATGAGAGAAATATTTCAGTAGGAAATACAATGTTATTCATTTATTTTCCAGGGATCTGTCAAGACCTAATGTTTCTTCTAATTTATCTCAACCGACCTATATATCAACACCATCACAGAAGTATATCCTAACTGCTACGGAACATACAGCTTCTGCTTCTTTTGCTCCAACACAAATGCCAGTGCCCCCTCCAGCTCACCACCACACCAGCCGAACTGCCATTGCTGCTGCAATTCCATACACTGGCTCCAGTAGTCACCCCTTACCAGCCCACATGCAGCCTGCTACTGTGGGTGCCTCCTCCACCATGCTCCCTACCTCTGCTGTTCCACTTGTTTCTTTCCCTTCGACTTCCCAGCCGCCGGCCTCTGCCCTGTATACTTACAGTATGAATGATGGAAGCCCAATTAAGTCTCAGTTCCATATATATTGTTGAATTCAGTATTAATGTGGATTTATTTGTGCATGTGTGATTCACTGCATGCTGAATTGCATTGAGAAAAGTGTGTGAAATGTAGAGAGGAGTGACTTTTATAGTTAAAATATGGAGAAATCGCTTTGAATCTATCGGTATTTTAGAAATGTGTGATGTAAATTTAAAAGGTTACTTTGCTGTTGCCGTCTATCCAAGCAGATAGTATGTTTAATGTCTGCTGGCATTGACAACAGCTTTTTTTAAACTCTTTTTGACGCAGCTTTAGATTGGTTGCAAAGGAAAAGCTAGTCCTATTTCTCAGGAGGGTCTTTTTTTTTTTTCAGTGACACCGGCTTTTAATGTTATCTTTGTCACACTTTAAAGAAAGATAATGAAAATATCTTTATGGTGTGGTAATTATTGTCCATGTCTTGTATGTTAAATGGGCAAATTTAATTATGACTGAATTCCAAAAAAGATTTATTCAAAAAGCAGTACATATTTATAGAATAGATAGCTGAAAAACATCCATTTGTGCTTTGAAAGTGTTCATTGTAAGATAATTTTGTAGTTTTAAGTTAATTTGATCTGTATTTTTGAAATGAAAATTGTAATTTATCTTGTGATAATGATTGCATTATTTAAAAATTAACAGTTCATTTTATCTTAACAAGTACTGAATTGTCCTTAACGCTTTTCATTTCAATTGATTTACTGAAATTAATGTTATAAATTTATGCATCACTTGTTTTTTTATTACTTAAAAAGCTTTACTGAATGTCTTCTTCAATCAATAATGTATGAGAATAAGTTTTATCTATTTATTAAAATGAAATTGGAGTTAATTATTTGTTTTCCTGAATGAGTAATAAATTAAGGAACCAAATTTCTAATAAAACATCAATTGATTTAAAAACAATGGGATATATGTTATTTTTCATTTTGTAACTATATGCTCTGAAATGTTTTCAAGTATGAAATTAAACATACAACTTTGTTTGGATGACTTAAAATAATAAGTAACCTTGAACCCCTAAATAACTATATCCTAAAAGTATTAGAATATTTTATTTATTTAAGTAAAGAATTGTCACTAACTTATTTTATATTTTTGCAATGTAATGAATTGTATAAATAGCTGTATATAAATATATTTGTCATCGAAAATCTCTCTTCATGTATCAAAATGCTATTTGAAGAGGAAAGTTTGTATGGTTTAATTGTTGTTTACCTTTGTTTCAGCATTTCTTTTTAATATTAACTTCCATATCCTTAGAATTTTATCTGATATATAACATTTAGTTGGAGTGTATGCTGCTTTCATGATTAGCAGCTACATTGAATAAATTTATCAAAACTTTCTATTCATTATATAAAAATATAATAAACTTGTCCAACTTTGACTTATTCTGTTTTGCTTCAATGGTAATCTTGTGTATGAGCTAGTGCCTTATTCTGACCGTGTAATATCTTCTTTAAAAATCTGTGACTGTCCAAGATGATCATAGAGTGCCAAGTTCTTAATTTCGATTCCAGGTATTTTGTAGACATTAGAAGTACTTTTTAATGCAGGTTAAAGATTTCTGAAAACAACTTATCCAGGAATTTATCTTTGATGGAATGAGCTCTGTCTGAATTATGTGTACTGAGATAAATTTTGAATTTGTGTGTGCTCTAGGAATTTATTTTTGAATTAACCTACTGTTTATAAATAGTTTGCTCATACACAAGTGCATGATTGTTAAATGAATGTTTAACTATTTCTAACTATTTTAAAACATTCACAGCAACATTGTAAACGCCTTTTGTAAATTAACTCGAGGGAAGTTTATACTATGTTTAATATATAATCATTCTGTATGAATACTGAAACTATGCAAAATATTTTGATAGCAATATACTCTAGTTATTTGTGTTTTGATTTCTTTTATATGTCACAGAAAATTCAGCAGTAATTTTTATGAGGCTATGCAATATTTAATGGATTTACTTGTTAAAATAATGAATGTTTAAGAAACTATGCAATTTAATGTGGTAACAAAACAGTGGTGTACCTACATTTCAATTTTACAGCAATAAGATATGCACATTGTCTGTGAATGGCTTTGGCACCATTATCTTGTGAGAAATTATTTGTGGTCGGGAAAAATCAATAATCAAGATTGGTTTTGATTTTTTTTTTAAACTTTATTCTCTCAAATGTAAACATCTCTATTATTTAACATAGCAGTATTTTTTAAACATCTTCAAATGCTATTATAATCCACAAATGACTTTTTTCCAAAAAATATATAATTTTAATTATATGCTTTAGAAAATTTTAAAGCTTATGAAATTCTAAATGCAATATTATTTTTTAAAAATTTAGGATTTGTGATTTTTTCATTAGTTTATCATTCAATTTTTAGGTGACTCAAGTTTTTTTTTTTTTTCTTTTACCATACTTGGTATATAATTTATGTATTCAAGTGATTAAAATGAAATTGTGCGTATTTAGTAGAGATGTAGTTATATTTAATTTTTTGTGTGGTATGTTACTAAATTATCACAATTGAAGTATATATGTTTTGATTATTTAGAATATTACCAATTTGACTGTTTAATGTGTTGTATTATTATTTAAATTTGTTATATTTTAGTCGCATTTTATGTGTAAGAGTATGTAGTATTTGAATTTAAGCTAGTCCCACAACAAACCAATTACACCTCTTTGCTTCTTTATGTATTTCATTTTTTTTCCATTTACACTGGGTATGTGTATAGTGGGCTATATATAACTTTGTATAGTATATATTATGGGTCTTCAACTGAAAAAAGAAACCGGTTAATAATTTTTTTGTATTTAAATTTAGTTCAATCTTCTGTTCTTTGTTATTATTTACTAAAATTAAAGTAAATTAATTAAAGTAATAAGTTTCTAAAATGATTTTTCAATATAAAATTTGAATAATAAAATTTTAAATATTTACCATTCTTTAGCTTTATATTGCAGATTATTATATTTGTAGAAAATTTAAGCTGTTTTAATAAACAATCATTTAATAAATTGTTAAATTTAATATTTTTTATTACATTTAATATAATTTTTGAGAATTCATTTTAAATCCTTTCTTTACCTTTTAAAATGTTTTAATTGTTTTTATTTTAATTGACATTAATTTTCAATGTAGATTGATTTTAAGCATTTTATTGTAAATGCAAAAACAAGGTATTCAGAATCCTTAAAATGTGTTATAATGAAAGAAATGTATTAAAAGTAAAAAAAATATGACGTTAATTTCAAATTGGATTAAATTTGTGACCTTGATATTATTTTTTTAAAAAAAATGAAGCTAATAACTAACATGGTTTAGAAATTGTTCAATGCGTTTTTCTAAATGATATAGATATTGGGAAATTAAGCCATATTTCATGTTTCCTTCTAATAAATAATTGATATTCCTTCATTCTGTAAGCTGTAAGAATTAAATTTATTGCAAAAGATAATAATTTGTGAAGTTATAGTTGAAGACCCTATATTTTAACATTAATTCATGCTTTTTTTTCATTGCTGTTATATAGATATTCATCATTTATCATAAGGTTTTCACACATTATTTATGTTCTTATATTTATTGATATATGAATTTTATTTTATTATTTATCTAAAATTATTTTAGATAGTTCCTGGTTATAAAGAGAATAATAAATGGATATTTTTAATTTTTGCAGTGCTGAAAATGTAATAAAAAATTTAATTACATGTATATATTTTATTTGCTTTAGTAAAAATATTACTTATTTGTTCAGAAAGTATAGATGAGTTTTAAATTATAAAAGAAAATGTATGTTCCTGAAAAAACTGCTTTCAAGATTTATTTGTGCTGCAATTAATATAAAATATCATTCCATTTGTTTGTAATTTTATTTGTTTTTAACTTATTTGCTGTAGTATTTAATATTTGTGTGCCAAAAAATGTTACTTTTCAAAATGAATTTGTGGGAAAAAAATTACATTTTTTTCACATGCATGGTGAAAAGTTGCTTTTTCTAATTGAATACCTCATAAATCAGATGTAAGTGTTTACATGAACTTTACAGTTACATGTATGTCTGCACAGAATATGTGCTGGTTAACGACAGAGATTTTTTTTTTATTTGATTTGCTTTTTCTCGGTTAAAAATATCAAGTAACTAGAAATTGTTTGTGTTTATTTGTGATGAGACGATACACTTCATTGCTTTAATTTCTTGAAAGTATATAAAAAAGTATCTTGTTATTATTTTTCTTATGTTGTATATTTAAAGTATAGTTGTTGTATTTGCATAATGTAAAACCTGGTGATGGCAAATGTGGAAATATTAGGTATATCTGATGTATTTTCTCACACATTTTTCTCTGCCTAAAGATGATTTGCAGTAAAAAGCTTCAGATGTTGTGCACTTTTTATAGGTAATAGTGGTATGCCAGTTATTATAGACAAACAACAAATTGAAACCTGTGTACCTAATCCATAATGTTCTTGGTTAGTGTAAATTTTGTAAAGCAAACAATGAAATAGGCAAATTTGTTAAATAAATTCTGAAAAAATTTCTTTCTGTCATTTTTTCATTATAAATATGAGCATGATACATGCATTTTTTGTAAAATCTGTCTGATGCACGCAATTTCGTAACATTAAAATTCAGTTTTTAAATTTAAATCTTTGAAAAATCAATAAGTTTTTGATGAGAAAGACTTGCATGTAAGAAATTTAATTTTAATAGATTGATAATGAGAACTAAAAAATATATTTACACAAAACTATGTGTATAACTCAAAATAAATTCTAAATGGTGATATAAATAAATAAATGAAAGGGAGATAAATCAAGTTAAGTTCTTTACTTTAATTAACGACTTGTAGAGAGATCTTATTTGATTGTGTTGTATTGCATGTTTGATGTTCTAGCTATGTCCTATTGGAATCGGGGAAAAAAAAGGCTTAACTTATAAAACTTACTTTAAAAAAAAAAAAAAAAAAAAAAAAAAAAAAAAAAAAAAAAAAAAAACTTTGAGTGAAATATCTTGGTTTACTACAACAAAATACTAGTATTGCTTAAGCTGATATTAGCACTATGTATATCTAGTAGTTGACGAAATGATAAATTTAGTTGATAGCAAGCAGTAATTGGAAGCTAACAGTTGTCTGGTCACATCAGGAGCATGAAAAGTACCTGGGAGTATAATTTTATGTTACATACCTGACTCAAATACTTAGGGAAAGCACTTTCATAACACAAATGTTTCATGTTTACAAATCTTGATTTACGAACATTCACGATTTTACACATTATTGATTGGTCCCATAGATACTATGTTTTTATTTTATCGTTGAGAAATTTAGAATAGTGGATAGCAGTCGATGGAAATCCTGGATTTTTTTTTTTTTTTTTTTATCCAATTCGTGTGTGGAGTGTCTCCTGCCTAATCTAACTCCTGTGTTGCAGTTCATGCCAGAGTATAATCAATAGCTTCAAGTACAAGTATTGTTAAGTGCTTTAGCAGGGAGTGATGATGGCTTGTAGTCGCCTAATGAAATTGATATTCTAGGACCAATACACATGTTAATCTGTACTTGTAATGTTGCAGAAAAAACTATATCTGGATTTCTTTGATATTCAGGCTTCATTGAGGAAAGCCAGGAACATTTACTTGACCTGAGTGAAGAGCAACTTGTCGTGAGTAAACTTCGACAAGGGTGCTGATCGAAATTTCATTTTATGAATTTTTTAACCGCTTCCCTTACAAATTTTTTTGAAAAAATCATCACATTTTTTTTTTTTAAATTTTATGATTGAATACTAGGAAACAAAACAAAATATGTAGGTTTTAAGTTAAATTTTTAATTTTTTACAGGTGTAAAAGCATGTAATTTAAATATTAATTTACTATACTGAGTTATCTCGGGCAAATGGGAAAAAAGTTAATTATTAATCTTTGTATGATAGTTTTTGAAACAAGGGACAACACAAAGTGACTGACATTGGTATCTGGTCTCTTATCTTACGGCATCATCGCCATTATTATACTTTCTTTTCAACGCAACTATCTTCCTTTGTACATCACTAATCCACAAGCCATCGTATACTATACTATAGAAAAACACGTGACCAATCCCGCCAAAAGGACAGGGAAATCAATGAAACTTAGCAAACTGCCAGTTGAAGTTGAATATTTCCTTTCATCTCTTCCAGGCCGAGTAAAAACGTGATAAAACAAATCGTACTAACAAATTCTACTTCACCCGAGTTTTTTCGGGATAGTAATTAATTGCAATATATATGAACTCAAGATAACTCTGGATAATCAGGCAAGCGATTAATGTGAATCCAGAACGAATGAGAAAAAGAATATTCTTTCAGATCAACTATTCCAAACAAGAATTGGATCTGTGAAAAGAAAAACAAAATTGAGATACTTTTTTAAGAAAAGCAATTGTTAAAATGCTTTCTTACACTTAGCAAAATAAAAAAGTGTTAAAAAAATATTTTAAAACAAAAAATAAAATTACTTAATTTTCATCAGTAAAAGGAGGCAATAACAATTGTTTTTAAATGGGAAATTCTTTACTGTGCATATTTCGTACATATGCTTGATAAATAATTTTTTAAATATTATACTTTATTTAGAAATAGTTGTATTAAATCTTGTGGTTTTTGTAATATATGTTTTTTTTTTTTTCTATTTTAAGAGCCATTTTATCGGTTCGTAAAAAACTAGCGTTCACTGTATTTAATTTTGACTTAGACGCTTAACAACAAATGCCTTATTGACTTTTAACTATCTGACTGATGAGCAATGATGTAGTTTTTCAATATTGGAAAATTATTTCCTTTGATAAGTGTCTTATATTTTGGTTGGAAATTAGTTTCAAAGTCTCCTGAGCATCAAATTTTTACGAGAGAATATACATGTCCTTCCTAATCCTGATAAATAAATAGCTACGTCAGGTATGGCAGATACTTTCATTTTATTCCCAGTATTACGACACCCCAATGTTAAGCTTATATTATTGGACAGCTATTGCAAATCCAGGAATGTATATGTGTATGACATGTTATGGCCAGAATTTTTCAATAGGAAAATGTCAAGTCCTATTTTGTCGTAATAAGGAATTATTTTTGTGAAAATTCTACCTTGGTCTGCTGCACCTATTGACCATATTTGAGCCAATTAGTCGGCATTTCCAAAGAAATATTCTTTTATGAATCTGGGTAGCTTGCTGTATAGGAAAACATTTACAAGTCAAGGTAAATGCTATTCTTCTATTCTTGATGATTAATCCCATACTGCATAGAGTAATTTTAAATTTTCCTTCTTATTTTTAATCTTTGAATTTAAACGACTTGTGAATTTTTGGTTACTAATAGACAGACTAAATGAAATCGGAATTTTAATGCTTGATATTGTGAACCTAATGCAATTGCCTTATTAGCTGAACTTTAAAGAATTGGCTTATTATAATGAAAAAAGTACTAAAATTTAAAAAAATCTCTAATATACATAAGAGAAATGACCTATTGAATTGGAACGTATGAAATATCTGATGAAAGACCATACTTTCTCAGACATTTCTTTCACGTTTTTCGAACAAACTTTGTTATGCGATATAAGAATATTTTTACCATCAATTTTCAACTCATTTATCACATATCGTCACGATTATGTCTTGAAGTGATGTTTCCTTCCCCTAGCACCGTTGATATATGCGCTGAGGGGAATTTAACTCAAACCATTTACCTTTTTTTGCCGAAAATTAGGAAACCTGGTCTAGTTTCATGTAACAATAATGGTTGAAAAGGCGTAACTGAATGTTTCTTTCAGGAATCACTCAATCTGCGAACTGCCAAAAAACTTAATGCCCCTAGTATTTAATTGAAAAATGAGAAATATATTGTCAAGAAACAATCATTTATTCTAATTAATGATCATTGTACAAGAAATGTAATATTTTTAAGGATGTTGAGTTCGGTTTTGTTGTCATTGTGTAATATTATTTTATGTTCATGAAGGCTTAATTGAACTAGTACATACAACTGAGAATGTTGTCCAAGAGATTAACCACTAAACAGATCAATTACGATTGCCATAAAGGACCTATTTCTCGTTGGAGGGTACCGTATTTTCCTATAAATTATCCGAAAGATCCTTTTTACGAATAAAAAAAAAAGCACTAGCATCAGAGGCGAATTTTTTAAAATATATACTGCTCATAATGTGCGTGTCACATAAAATAAAAAATACGCCGTATGATTAAAAATATAATGAATTATACTGAGAAAACTTTTATTAGGTAAAAGATCTGTTTGGATCCACCATATCGCAAAATGCGATAAAAAGATGAAAACACGAAATCGACCCAGAGCGATATATTTGAGAAGATTCTAGTAAAGTATATTGAGTTTTAGTTTTTAAAAACTTGTAAAACAAGTGTAGACATATTTTAAGAATGAAATCTATTTGTCTTGTTAATAATTAAATGAAAGAACTAAAGAATTAAAGATTATTTAAGAAGAATTAAATGAAGAAAATTAAATTTCGATCTGCTCATTGCATACATTCTTTCTTTTATACTGCGCATGTTTTGCTTTTCTTAAATTAACACGTTTGTGTCTCCATTAAGGAACCGAATTCATTCTTGAAGGTAATTGAACAAAGTTGACTATTGCTGAAACAAGTAAAAAAAAAAGGGTGATGTCATTTATTATTTGTGTTACGAAACATAAACGGCATTTCTTTCAAAACTTTATATTAAGCTTTTTTGATGGAGAATTTTTTTTATGTCAGATTATTCTCGGGAAAGTATAATACGCACCACGAAGTTCGAGATATTTTTAATACACAAATCGCGAATTATACTCAGGAAAATACGGTAATAGTATATTTCCACAGTTTGAAAATCAGAAAAGTTTTTATCTTCCTTTCTCTTCTTCCATTTTCAGGAAAAAAAGAATTTCGCTCATATCTTTATTTTATGTAAAACTTAAATATCCTTTGTTTTGACAGTGTATGTTTTTCTGTTATTGTGTTGTTACTTATGACACTTGGCGAAACCAAGTCCGCCAATTAGACACAATGGGCGATTGAAGTCTGAAACAGCGTCTTTCGTTTTTGAATAGGGCACCCTCATCCAAAGGTGGAAGTACGATTTCGGCTCATAGATGGCAGCACCATCTGGGTCTTCCCATTTAGAGACTGAAGCTAGAGAAGACTCATAACCTGGCTCCAACCACTCCCAGAGGTATTAATTTGGAATGGGAACATGAAGGACATTGCGACCCGACATATTTTACGTACCCCAGTCCCCCCATTAGTGAACACGCCGGATCTTCTGTTGAGCCGGGATTCGAACTTATTACCTTCCGGTAACGAGAACGACGCTATAACATACCAGGCCACCACGGCACAATAGATTTGCTTGGACTCTTCGTTACAAATTATTTTTTAAATATTTGTACTTTCTCCTATAAAAATGATAATTTTGTATCATTAACAGAGCTGTAAATACCAATCTTTGTTTTGAATACCATCTTTGAGAGATCAGTATTTAAAATCTAATGCTGACAAAGTTACCCTGATTTTGACAATAGTGTTATCAATTAAGTATGTTTATTAAACCTTGTTACGGTAGTCTTATCTTTAGTCATATTTGTTGCTAATAGCTAAAGCGATCAAATTGAATATTATTT
>JAPDSC010123457.1:301910-336592 GCA_026290005.1 Latrodectus geometricus | reverse complement strand
AATTCATATTTGTATATAATTATGATAAAATTATTTGTTAAGAAATGTGGTACATATTTTTAGCTGATATTTCATTCTCATAAAAACATTCTTTCGCGGTGCATTACATATATGAAAACATTCTACTTTTTGATGCGAACCAATTATTTGCACACAATTAAGCTACCTGGTAATTTTATAGAAACACTGTTAAATGTGTCACTCAATAATCTGTGTGTGTCACTGATAATATATATTCATTTACCATTTTGAAATTTCTCGAATACCTTAGATCCCAATAAAAGTATCAGTGTGTTCAGAGTCTACTTGCAAATTTCATGCTATTCTCATTTTTAAATCTTCTTAAGTAAGAAAAGTTTTCAAAGCAAGCTTAAGGTGTAGGCTCTGAAGTTCTTTTAAAATTAAGGATTTAACCTTAAGGTAAATTTTTATTTCTTTCACCGTCATATACATTACTACACTTTTACCATCTGCTTACCTATTAAATAAAATTTCAAATTCCTCCATAACAATTTTAATTTAAACCACATTCTCGAAAGACTTCAAAACTTCCTTTATTTGAGTTCATTTGGAACTATCTTAGTTAAAATTTTACATTTTTATGTAGTAAACAATAATGGGAATTCCATTCAAGGCTCAAATTGCTTCCCAAATTAAAAACACGTGGACCATTATCTCCTGCACTTCGTGAATTCTAATTTCTATTAGAGATTTAACAAATTGAAGATTAGATTTTAACGAATTCCAAGGCTGCGTCTGATTTCTAACATTCTTTTCCTATTTTCAAAAATCAGATTTAATTATTTCTCTCCCAGTACATTTTGTAAAAGCTGTATTTATGTATAAAAAAATGCTCTAACAAAATCAATGTCCTTTTCAACCGATTCACTTTTCTATTATTGCTTCCAAATTAACATTTCTATATTCCAGTTCTACTTTCCGTTTTAATTTCTTAGTAATTACCCCTAAATCTTTCTACTTCAATAATTTTATGTTAAATACAATTGTATCCTCAATATATAGTTTTTACAATATATATACTACTTAAACTATTCTATCTCTAACAAACTTTCTCCGCATAGAATTATTCAAAACTATTTTCATAATTCAACAGACTAAATTACACATATTTTACACAGAAAAACTACATAATTTCTACCTTGTTTCATCCTCTGCTTCTCGAAAAGGATGGAGTAATTTTCGTCGTAATTCACTCTTTCTAATCCCAAATAAACTCAACTTAAGTATTCATTAAGAAGTTGTTTTTGATTTTAATACAATCACGTTTTTTGCTATATTAACAGTACACTCGTATATGATAAACAAAGGTTATGTATGAAGCACAGTAATTCTGTCTTACGAAACTACCATCAATAGTGCCTAAAATTGGAGTTTAACAATCTTACTCGTTGCCTGCTCTCATCGTCTCCTCCTTACTAAAAATAGAAATACTCCTTCTTAGAGGGAGTGGTGGCTGAGTATGACGTCTTGTGCAAGCATCACAAGAGGAAATGACTTTAAAGCAAAATTATTCAACTTAGTGATTGATGTCTTAAATCCAAGAAAACAATGACGTAAACCGTGTTTAATTGAATTGATGGATGCAATACATTTCATTCTCCTCCTTAAATGCATCAATAGGATTTTAATAGTTTATGAATTTAAAAAACTAAGCAAATAATAAATGTAAAAAGGAATATGAAAATATAAAAATTCAAAACACAAATGGATTTTCGCTGCTAACCTACCAATACCTTAAATTAGAAATTGCTGAAAAGTGACAAATTAAAGTAAATATTGTCGAAAGAGAGCCTTTGCAAGATATTATTGAAATGAACAGACATTGGGTATAAAGAAATAAAGAAACTGACAGTTTGCAAAGAAATATTAAAAATTTTTAATCACCTGGCATATGAAAAAACTAAATTATTTTGATTGAAAGGAAAATGTGTATTTTCTGTGATGCAAATTATTTTTTTTATTTTTGTATTTGTTGGCTAATGAGTAAAACATTTAGTTATATTGTAAATTTTCGATGGTATACATTTATCAGCTAGCTTAAAAATTACAATAATTAACAGTAATTTAATAATACAGCTAATAATAAATTTAAATATGTAAAGTAACAGAAAATCAAATAAATTTTATGTATAGAAAATTAAAGCAAGATCTTTAGTCATTAATATATTACATCTCTAACTATTATTTTGTTGCAATGTTAACTTTATAATATTAAAAAGTAAAACATTAAGTTTTTGATTACAAATATAAATAACAATGTATTAATGAAATTTTTCCAGATTCCTTGAATATTTTTTAATTAATGAAACCAGGTTATGTTATTCTCCTTTTTCAATCTTTTTATGGAAACATCATCTTATATAAATTAATACTCTATTTATAAACATTTAAAAATATTTGCGCAATCGGATGAATTAATATATTCTCAATCAATCCTTAAATGTTAACTTAATTCGATTACTTCAAACTCACTAAAGTCAAAATATCTTTATCAATCTACGTATTATGTTTTATACATTGACATTCTATTCTTCAAAATTAAAACCCAAAGAAATAGAAAAAGTAGTTACAGAAATCATAAATTGTTTAAGTCGCTTAAATGTTAATTTGACTTACCTTTTAACAAGAATAAAATCTTTTGTGCTTCAAAGTGTTTTTGTAATAATCTCCGAGAGAGAGATAATTTCAATTTGATAAGTTAGAATGAATTTATACATTTGGTTGAGTAAATACATTTTATTTTTATTTTCTCCTCTTATCTTTTATAATTTTTTCCAAAGTGAAAGAAGTTTACGAAGGTTTTCTTAAAGATTTTACTTTTTAAATTTGAATTTGGTTCATCTTTTTGATCTAATATCAATAAATTTCACTTCATTTTAAATTTTTAAAAAAAAAAACTTGAACTAAATTTATTTTAACATCAAGTGTTTCCATTCACTTGAAGACAATTGTAAAAGTATAAAAGAATTATCTGTTTCTTTTAATTATCTAATAATAACAGCATGTGTGTAAACAGTGACAAGAAGAATTTGTAAATATTGCTTATCTGAATGCAACGCATGTTTATTGATGGGTATAGGAATATAATGTTAAGAAAAAACTTGGACCAATCTTACATGCATAATAATATACAAGTCAGAATTTGCATTAATTAAAAAATAAAAAATAATCTCAAAATATTTATAATAAGATCATTTTTTACAGTCAATTGCTTTGTAGACAATATTTTTTCATTATAAACCTTTTATTTAAAATGTCTACAATCAATAACAAAAGTCCTATATTTTCCTTTTTGTTCGATGTTATTTTCTACTTCGAGAATAATTTAACAGGGAAGCGCTTTTGTGTTATTTTTTTCCCACATTTATATTTTATTTTTATGTACCAACGATTTTAAGGAAATATCGTTTTTTAACTAGTATGGAGAGATAGTGTTGAAAATTCCCAAGTGCAACTACAGTAACAGATAATAAGCAGTACTTCTGTCACAATAACCCAAAACGTATAGTATAGTGGCAAGATTCTAACCAGAACAAAAACCCTCAATGCAACTCTATCTGTATTTTAAACAAAGATCTTTAAAGAGAATAGCGGAATATTTCTTAATTTGATTTATAATATACTGTTATTATATACTTTAATATTTACTAAGGAGGATTCCCTTGCAAATTCTTTGCTGTTTCTTGATTTTGTGAGGATAGAAGGGTCAAAATCTAGATAGAAGGGCCGTTTGTCAAATTGTTAATATCAATTGGAAAACGAGTTATGTTACTTCAAATAGTTTCTGTATGCGCTTCAATTTCAACACTTGTTCCTCTTTCGTCACCTTTTCTCTTCATAGAGATAAAAATTCGTATTGTTCAAAGATCAGATCAGGTTCATAGTTTTATATGGATATGTCGGTACCATAATATTACTTGTTGCTGTGCTGTATACAATCTATAATAATTTGAAATAATAACATGTTTAAGACATTAGAACGTGTCGTAAAATAAACTCATTTTTAATTTACAACAAAGGAAACTATAACTCACATTCTGACGTCAAACAGTTAACAGTTTTCTTGCCAAAAGATCTCTTTAAAAAACTATAAGCAACATGTTTAATATCATACAGTGTTCTCTACAGGAAAATTCTTCATTCTAAGTCTTAAAATACAAATACATCGTAAAGGAAGATAATCTTTGTTTCTCGTGGTAAGAAAATCGGAGTAAAATGAAATCACAAAACTTTTATTATTGTTAATATTTTATTCCTCCCTCATTTTTAAATGTTAAATAAAATGAAATAATTATAAAAATAATTAGTTTTCTAATCTCTAGAAAAATGAATTTCTTTTTGAAGCTTTGTGGGAAATAAAAATAGTCAAATTTAATTCATAAGAATGGAATTATGAGCGAGCGAAAATTTGTAAACAATATAAAATAATTGATAAAGCTTTAGTGTCATTTTTTATAAAAAAAACTTACTTAAACTTACAGATTCCTGTTACTTAAACTTACAGATTCCTGTAATAATCAATACAGATAAATTTAATAAAATAATATTTAAAGTTAAAAAAACTAATTTTGATACACAAGTATTTTTAGGGAAGTGGAAGATTTTAAAATCCTAATACTCCTTCCCTTTGATTCTTAAAATTATTACAGGCAATTTGTGGAAGCATGTGCTTTTAACAATAAATGAGCTAAAGGAAAAGTTTTAATTGGAAATAATCTTACACATCAGTGTTTAATAATTTTTGGCACTTAACTTTTAAAATTATTAAAGCTTTTTATGTGCTTCAAGGATTTTAAGACCTAATACAGATTAATGTTTGTAAAACATTTAATTCAGAAACTATGAATTGTACCTACAATATTTCATACTGATAATTGAATAACATAATAACCAAAGCCTCTTAAAACTCTTATCTAAGCCATACAACAATATTTCCTTAGAAGAAGATTTCTTTACAGACTGTGAGTCAGAATTTAAATATCGTTAATAAAGATTTCTAAAAATTCCCAAACATCTCCTCTGACAGATTTGCATGCAGAATACAGTGATCTCCATTTGTTTAATAGAGTTTGGAACATTTAAAATAAACTTGTCAGAGTATATTTCAGTATTGGAATTAAAGTATATATATATATATATATATATATATATATATATATATATATATATATATATATATATATATATATATATATATATATATATATATGTATATAAAACCTTTTTATATGAAATTTTCTCTTCGGATATATATATATATATATATATATATATATATGTTACCGTGAAAGACCGAAATCAGAGAATGTCGACATTCACCGGTGAATGTCAACACATACCAAAAACGTTGGTGAAAGACCGTACAATTGATTACATTTCTTGCACTTTCGGACCATCGCCGGTATATGTCGACAATCACAGATAAGCTTTGGTGGAATTTGAAAAGATGATTAAAGAGCTCGAAAAGGAGATAACAGAAGGCAACGTCAACAAAGAGGTGCGGCCTAGAGCACGTTGTGTTTTGCTGGAACACAAGGTCAACAGAGAGTTAAAAAAACAATAAAAAAAAAACTTGTTTTCTTCTCACGCTAGAATTTAAAGCTACATATTAAAAAAAACAAAGAAACTCACCGTGATTGATCACTCCTCCTTTCTAAGAGAGGCGATAAGTTACGTCACACATGTGACGTTTTTCACGCCTGAAATATTGAGATAAGAAAATGTAAATTTGCTTTTCTCCTCTCCGGATACGGAGAGATGAAACGCATATTCAAGATTCACCATTAGTGCATTGTGGATGTCGACATTTGCCGGTGTAAGTGAGAAATGAGGATATCTAGCAAATATTTCGGACATACACCAAGCGACTACGTGAATGTTGACATTCACCAGCGAATGTCGACATTCTCCAGATTTCGGACTTTCACGGTAACATATATATATATATATATATATATATATATATATATATATATATTGACAAATTTGCCCAATTTTGTCATACAAAACTTTTTTTTGACTGAAAAGTTAAATTTAAAACAATAGAATTTTAACTAGTTACTTAATATATTTGATAAAATAAAAAATATTAAAGCTTATTGATCAGATTTTTTTTAACGTGGACAAACCAATTTTCATAACTAACACAATTTCATATTAAATGAAGTATATAAAAAATATACGAAAAATATCATAGGGCATGTTTGTTGGGACTTACGATATGCAAAATATTTTGTAATTACAAAAATTGAAAATACATAACTAAGCATTTGACAAAAGAAAATGCTTAAGAAATTTATTTATTGAAACATGAAAAATTCAAAAAATGATAATGGTTCTAAAAATAAAAAAAAATGACAGCTTTTCCTAAACAAATGCAACTTTGACTTTGTAAATATAATCTTATGACATTCCTATTTTAGAGTATAATCTTATGACATTCCTATTTTAACTACTTTATTAAGTAATAATCTACCCTACAAATTTTTAATTGCAAGCAATTTTAATACTGTATTTTGTAATGTACGGTAAGATAAGCTTATTAACTCTATAAAAATGTAAACATTTTACTATTAAATGAATTTGTGATAAAAATCGAAACATATCTCCTTTAATTTATATTTTGTAATCCTAGCTTCATTTAAATTTATAAAGCCATTTAAGGTGCCGTCCTTAAAGTGCATTTTTAGAAAATGTTTTTGTTTGTACTGTCTATTAAAATTCTAAATGGAAATAATTTACTGTGATGCTACAGTTTTAAATGCAAATAAGTTTAAAAATTTTAAAATAATTAATAATCATAGGTTTTTTTTCTACTTATATAGTGCAGCTCTCTAATTCTATTCAGCATCGAATTCTTCAAAATTATCTCTATTTTGAAAAATATTTAAATTCACAATGTTATACGATTTTTTTATAAATTAATTATTTATTTTTACACATTTTTTTTTGGGGGGGGGGTATTAGTTTTTATAAAGAAATAGATAAATCAGTACATAAAATTCGTTTCTACAATATCAAATTTTAGTAAAAATTTGTTATAATCTAACTATATATATATCAGATACATAATTTTTTGCTTGGAACTATTTGGTAGTTTAAAGATAATTGATATTATGATTCACGATGAAGGATGGCTTATTAGAATAATCTGCTTTAGCTTTCAAACCACCCAGATACTTATTTGATAACAACAGTTAAATGATACAAAGGATTATTTATACCAGTTTTATAATTTTTTGATTAATTAATACATTTGATCGTTTACGTTACAATGTGATATACTTAAATAAAAAATTAAAAAATATTATATATATACATATAGAAATAATGATGCGTGATAATTTCATACCTTAAACTATTTCCAAGAATGCATAAAATTAAGAGTATTTTCATGAAAAAGTGAATTATTTATGATACTTGAGTAAATTTGCGAAATATATAGATAATTAGCTTTTCTTCAGAAATCAATAATGTACAACTATATTAGAATTTATGTAAAAGAAACGTAAAATTATATCATGGTTTTTGTCTTATAGTAATTTCAAATAACAGTAATAAATGTCTTATTCAGCAAGCCTCAAGTAGAATATTTTTCTATAACATGGAATTAATATTTTAACACAAAATAATAAATTAAGATTGCCAAATAAGAATTAAATTGCAAATTGAAAATTGATGTTGTAAGCAATTCGATTGTAATTTCTCCTGCCTAGTTAAACTCCAATTTAACATCCCATTTATTGCACTATAACCAAATCTTCAATTGGAAATATCGTAAATGACTTTTATAAGGAGCCTAATCACGGTTCAGGATCTCTTTATGAAGCTGACATTCTAGGCGTATTGCCTTTGTCAATCTATGCTTGAAATGGTGTCGAGAGAAAAAATTATATTTAAGTTATTTTGACATCCAGGTTTTCTTACAAAAAACCTTATCTGAAAGAAACCAAGAATTAGGTGACGATTTCATTGAAACTGAGTTACTCAACCATACATTTTGACACAGAAGTCCCTTGCAGTTCAGAATTTCTTTTCAGATCTTTTAGAATTATGTACAAAAGAATCAAATGTATTTTATACATAAGAAGTATTGGAGGGAGATGATAATGAAGATGGTAATGAATGAGAATGAAAAACAACTTTCAGGTACCAAACAAAAAGCAAATGATGTAATACTGCGATCACATTCTTGTAAAAACGAGTAGTAAGTATCTGATAAGATTGAGGTATTTTTGTGATAAAAGCAACAATTAAAGGCCTTCCTACATTTAAAAACTTGGAAGTTTTCTCTTAAAACTGAAGTTTTGTACAAAAAAGAAAATAGATATAGTTACTTTATCTGATTTTTTATTTGTAATAAATGTCAGTAGTGTTTTAAATCATGTATTTTATTTTATATGTGTTTCTTATATACCACACACTAAAAATATTTTTTGTTATAGTACTTTATTCATTAAATATAGTACATATATATATATATATATCATGTTCAATGTTTGCAAAACTGACTAATAGTGAGTCCTTTATAGTCGACTGGTAAGAAACACTCTCCTATTAGGAATTCCGTGCTGTACTCGCAAATCCATTTCATTCTATCATCACATAATTACCTGAAATATTAAAAATAATGATTTAAAATAAGTTTATTTATTAACATTATTATAACTAAAATTTATAATATTTTCACAACACAAATAAATAAAACAGGTTTTTATAATCGCATTTCTGTAAATATGAGAACCGAAACAAAAAATTATGCAGTTCCTAAATTATTCCGAAGTTTTTTCTAAAGCTTCGGAAATGCTAACAATTATAAACATTTTAAAAGATACCAAAATATATTTTCTCCTTATGTTTTATATCTAAAAAAAATAAGAAATCAGTTTTGCTGCAAACACAATATTTGTTTTTTCTAATACATATAAAGGAGTATAGTAATTAACTCCCTGGATTATAAGTGAAATGCAATGCTGAAAACTTACAGGTACGTAAAATTAACTTCAGTGATTTGTGAACTATGCTTGCTCATATAACCTCAATCATTCAAAGTGTATGATCCTGAATCATTTTGTTTTAATGAGAGGGATCATAAAAAATTCTCATGCAAGAGAAATAACATAGAACTTTTAATCTAACTCCTTTTTTAAAATATTCTGCTATAAATTCATGGAGAAACTAAGGATATTATATTTGTCAGATAGATTTGCATATATTCATACACTACTGGCCATTAAAATTGCTACAACAAGAAGACGACATGCTACAGACGTGAAATTTATATGAAAGGAAGAAGGTGCTGTGATAAGCAAATGATTAGCTTTTCAGCGCATTCAGACAAAGCAGGCGCCAGTAGCAAAACCTACATTGTGTTTAAATAAGGAAATTGTTCAGCCGGTTAGCAGCCGAGAAGACAGGCATATTATCCGCATGGCCGTAATGGATCGTGCAACCGTGAGTCAAGAAACGGGGTCGTTTGGAAGACAACAAGTGTCTGCACGAACAGTTCAACGACGTTTGCAGCAGCATGGATTCTCAGCTCGGAGACCATGGCTGTGGCTTCCCTTGATGCTGCGTCATAGACAAGAGCGCTTTCAATGGTGTGATCAACGACGAACCTGGTCGCATGAATGGTGAGACGTCATCTTTTCAGATGAATCCAAATTCTGTGAACAGCATCATGATGGTCGCATCCCTGTTTGGCGGCATCATGGTGAACGCACACTGGCAGCGTGCATTCGTCACTGTCATACTGGCCCATCACCTGGCGTGATGGTATGGGGTGACGTGATGGTATGGGGTTCAACAGTGCACGTTACATTTCTGGTGTATTACGACCCGTGACTCTACCCTTTATTTGAGCCCTGCGAAACCCTACGTTTCAGCAGGATAATGTCCGACCGCATGTTGCATGTATTGTACGGACCTTCCTTGATTCGGAACATGTTTGGCTGTTGCCCTGGCCAGCACGTTCTCCAGATCTTTCACCAATAGAAAACGTCTAGCCAATGGTTGCCGAGCGACTGGCTCGTCACCAAACGCCAGTCACTACGGTTCACGAACTGTGGCAACGTGTTGAAGCTGCATGGGCATCTGTACCTGTACATGCAATCCAATTTCTGTTTGACTCAATGCCCAGGCTTATATCTGCTGTTATTACTGCCAGAGGTGGTTGTTCTGGGTACTGATTTCTCGGGATCTATCCAGCTAAATTTTTTGAAAATTTAATCACTTGTTATTTCTAGTATAATATATTTGTCCAATAAATATCATTTTGTTATCTGCATTTCTTCCTGGTGTAGCAATTTTAATGGCCAGTAGTGTAAAAGTACAATTACAGTACAATTCATCAGCAGCATAATTTATTATTATTATTTTGTGTACTCATCATCTTTTTTCCTTTACCTCAATGATTGCTGAAATGGGCTAAAAAACATTTCCATGAGGCCATTAAAATTAGAGCAATTATATAGGACTTTGAAAATAATATCGCTGGAAAGAGAGAACTTCCATCAAAAGTATATAAATTTTAAAACAGTTTTTCTTAAAAAGAGTTCATAATTAGTTAATAAAATAATATTAAAAAAATTTTATTTCTTTTATATATTAGGTCTTATCAAATTTTGATATACATTTTTTATCAAATAATCTTAACAAAATTCTTCGACAGCTGGTGTGTATGAGGATTGTCAGTTCGAAAAACAAAATTATCAATTAACAACGATCAAAGTTTGCAAATCGTTTAATTATATTTAGAAACCATCCTTTAAATACCGTTATAAGATATTCTAGGTATTTTATATTGCTTCAATCAGAAAATAAAACTTCTTCTAGGGAATACCATGGTATTATTTGCTAACTGAATTTTCTTTTATTTTGAGTTTGCTCTTCACAATAAAATAGCATTAGAACTTTAGCAATGGGATCGCTAAATTGCTCATCTTGTGGTGCATATAGCTTTTTATACCTCAATACCTTTTCCATTATTTAGTTGTCATGGTTTTAAATGGGCTTTATAGACACTCTCTGTAAAATTTTTATACGCATAATACTTGAGCATACATTATTGGATAATATTTAGTGAAAAACCAAATAAGCTATCATAATTTGGAAAAAGTACGAATTTCATTTAAAAAAAATTAATTTCTCAATACAAAATAGAAATTAGTCTTAGAATAATCAATCTTTTAAAGGAGTTCTCTAAAATTTAATACTTACAGTAATCTATGTTACACTCATAGCTAATAAAATATTTGTTAATCAAAAAAATTTACTCAAAACATATACCTCAGATAAAATCTATAACATACCTGGTAAATATAATTTGGACAGCTGTGGCAAAATGTTGGCCCAAGTATCCGCTTGAAGAGTGTAGAAGAAATTGTTGGCAAAATTCACTTCCTTGAGGGAAGGCATGTTGGAGAAAATATCATTTGGAATTTCACTAATTTTATTGTCCCTGAAATATAATCATGAATTAATAATAGGTCTCTTC
Organism: Latrodectus geometricus; assembly: GCA_026290005.1. NCBI lineage: Eukaryota > Metazoa > Arthropoda > Arachnida > Araneae > Theridiidae > Latrodectus > Latrodectus geometricus. Next base: position 325,077 of record JAPDSC010123457.1, on the reverse strand, counting down.
ATCAATATTGATTGAAATAATTTATATTCCAAAATGCTAAAACCACAAAAATGAGCTTTCTTATTTATGTTTATAGAAAAAAATTTTTAAATTATTATATAAATTAATTTAAAGAAATGCAAACAAGAAAAATTCCTCAATAAAATCATTTTTATTAAAACAGTTATAATGTTTGTTAGATACAGCTTTCCACATTTTTCTAACAATATTCAAATTCAGTAAATATTTCTGCTCTTGAATTAATGAAAATTCCACGTTCTAAAAATAATTATTGAATTTAATTTGAATGCTTTTAAATCTATTACCTTGCTGAAACTCAATTTAAAAATTTTAGGTTAGTGAAGATTATTTTGGGCTAACTTCAAGATTTTACTTACTATATTTGGAATTTGTTTTGTGCAAAATATTTGAAAAGCTGCCCATAATGTTACACCACCATAAATTTCTTTATGTTTCGAACAAATAAGTTTTATTTCAAAGGATTAAATATTAGGTTTTGGAAAAAGTAATCCATTATTTTTTCTGTAGACGTCTGTAGTGATCGATATCTCATGAGGTATCTATCAAACAATTTCAGATTTATGCTCGTTGGAAAGGTGACATTTAACACTAAAATATCCTCTTGCGGTGTTTTGTTTGGTTAATTCAGTTACGAGTACAAGGTTTTAAAAATGGAAGACAACAAACAGAATATTCGATACATTTTCGTTTTTCTCTTGCAACGGCGAAAAAGATAGCCGGGTGGTTAAATTTGTGAAAGGTGTTTATCGTCCTATGTAGGACTGTAACAACCAGTTACGTACAATTTTTGTTTCGTCGATTCCGTTCGGGTATTTTTGATGTTAGAGATGCACCTCGCATTATGGATACAGCATCGTCGAAAATGTCTATAAAATATCAAAAATGATCGAAGCCAAAGGAAATCATAATAAATATATCAAGAAAATAAAATTGCAGTTTATAGTGTTATATAAATATGAGAAGAAAGAACTTGAGAATAAAGACTATCGTAGAATACTATCTAAGTCCAAAAAGTTAATTAATCAATGATTTTCTTATAATACATCAATTACTGAATTACCCATATTTAATTTCGTGCTCTTGCATCAATAAAAGCGTTCAAACTAATAATTCTAATACATAAAATTGATTTTTTGAACAATAGCAATTTTATTTTCTTAAACTTTTTAGTAGATAATGAAATTATTATATTCAGTAGCACTTTCAAAAAACTAATAATGTGTGATTTTTTGACATCAAAAAAAAATATACCAGTATATGCTCTTTAATATTTATAGAAAATTACTCAAATATTCCTCAGAATACTTCACAGCTTCTTTTTTACTTAGCTACTACTGTTTACATACAGAGTGTAAGAATTATTTTTGTAAAATGTAAATTAAGCTATCGCAATTTTCTGAAGATTTGATTAATTAAGTTTCAATGAATTCAGCTTCGAAAAAAAATCATTTCAATGAAAATAAATTATGAATGTTATTAAAAGTTCATTCAATAACAACATCCCCTTTTTGAATACCTGTTTACATTTTAGGCTAGCTAAAAAATACAGTAAAAGAATGTTCACAATGTTTTAAATTAATTTAGTTTCAAAACATATATTTTCAATGAAAATAAGCTAGTATTTTATAAATAAAGTAGTCTCTATAAATATTAGGAACATTCCTACTTATTCAAATTTACATAGAATGCCTGCAAATTCTTTTTTTTAACCCTTATATTCAAATTTCATAGAGAGGAAGTCAAAATAAAAAAAATGATCTATGCAATAATAGATGAGAATAATTGCAGTATTCCTAGCTGTAAATTTGGATATTAAGATTTTTATTTGAAATTTAAATAAGATTTAAGAATAAAAACTATTGACAAGTTTTGGAACAGTTGTGATTTAGAAACAAATGACCCTTTTCATACAAAAATGTGCGAGGAAAATGCGAAAAAAACAGGCATCGAAAACACGGAGAAAACGTGCTGTATGCATTTTGAATGAAACACGCTCTGATTTATGGGTGGATTCCAATACAATTACAACAAGAAACACACAGAAAAAATTTACAATCATTGACACTTTTATTTATTCTACATCGACCAGACCAGGAATACTGAGTGAATTTGAAAGTATTTTATTTTTGACGTTGAGGATTTGGAACTCCAACTTATACCCATTATAAAGATTTATATCTTCACATGTTAGTGAAGACAGTTCAGTTTTATTTACTTAATCAATACTGCATTGTGACATTTTTTCTAACTATGTATTAAGAGTTTTTTCCATTAAACTTTTATCCATATATTTTATTTTTCGAAACAAAACTCCTAATTTCACAGTTAAGTACATGTCAAGATATCTCGTTTATATATATACATGTGTGTGTGTCTACTTACTTAAAATCCAAACTTATAAGATGTTGTGCAGGATTCAGTAGCATAGATCTTGATATTTTTGCTATATTATTGCCTCTTACAACCAGAATTACCAAGTTTTCCAATGGTTGAAATGCTTTGTCAGCTAAAGCTCCAATCCCATTGCCAATAAGGAACTGAGTACTAAAACTTTCAGGTAAATTTATAGACCAATCGTTTCCAACTTCAGGGATATTGCTGTCTACTATAAAAATACGCTGCAAAGCAAAAAATAATTTAAATCATTAAGAGCAATTGTATCTTTTCAGCTTTCGTTTTTATTCCTTTACATACTTACATATTTAGATTTTTGCTGAAATTTCACTTATAATCAGGCTCGACATTATAGTAATAATTTCTAAATACTTATCAGCAAATTATTTAAAGCACAATTCATATTTTTGCTAAGAAATGAATACAAGAACAGATTTATTCAAATCTGAGTTTTCCTTTGGTAAGTTTCAACGAGAAAAATTTTATACAAAATTATTTTTATTTTCTAATAAATTTAATCTTTTTATTGAAACAAACACATAAAAAGCATATAAAAGTGACATAAAGGAATTAAAAATCCCACAAATATATACTAAATATTCATTATTGAGATTTATACCATTTATATACATTGAGCATAACATTATACAACATTGCGATTTATAATATTTATTTAATAATAAATATAGTGAAAAAATGCAATTTAATATGTCTTTTCAATGTGATTGCTGTAAATTGTTATTTATTTGTTCCAAATTTTTAACAATTTTTCCCAAATATATATGACAAGTTTTTAATTTCACAAAAACGTTTTCAAATTTGATGAATTTCTGGTGCATTAATATACTGAACATTACCTTTCGGAATGTTTAAATTAAATGTTAAGCAGGAGTACGAGAAGAGCAGTAATATTTGCATATGGGAAAATAAAAAAATATTTAATTTAACAAAGCAGCTTATTAAAATTTAATTACACTTTCTTTAAATAAACGATAAATATATGTAAGAGAAAATCTTAAGAAAATGATGTATAAAAGTTTGAAAGTTTTTTCTTTGAGAAAAATACAATAAAATATGTAGCTAGAATGTAGTTCACTATCTCGAGAATATTGAGCAGCATGCTTCTTTTCTCATGCATTTCTTTCATAAAATTATCATAATTAATAGTTTATGTATGATGGTTTTCTCTGCTTGAATAAATTATGCTTATAAAAATGAGTTACTTCAGTATTTGTCATGGGGCAAGTTGTACAATTCCACAACTCTAAATGCATGTCAATGAACTGTAACATATGTTTACTTCATTATTAAATGATCCACCTTTCCCTTCAAAGTACTGAAATATTGTTGCTAAAGTACTGCAATCGTTGATATTTTAACAACACATGGCATTTTAAAAATTATTATTCTTATAAGTAAGATAGCTATATCTAAAAAGCGTCAGAATGATAGGATCAAAAATGAAAAATTGATGTTTTCGTGAAAGTTATTGAGCACACATCTGCTAACATTTGTAACGTAATTAAAATATAGATTTTTTTAATTTTTAAATTCATTTAAAGCTGCATTTTTTTAGTTTTAGTAAACTAAAATTTAAAAAAAAATAGTTGAAATATATATTTTTAAATATCTTTATATAAACACATATTTGACCTTGGTTTAAAGAAAATTTTTACACGTATTTTCATAGTGAAAATTTATGACGGGAACAGTGAGTGTAAAATGCGTTGCTTATCACATTTTTTAATTTGCTTGAGGATAATTTTTAACATGCAAAATGGACAATTAAAGCTAAAATTAACTTTAGTAAACATTTTTACGCGTGCTTAAATGATATTTAATGGTATACGAACATTTCATGCATGTTTTTCAATATAAATTAGTATTCTGGATGTTGAAAAAAATGATACAAAATTTAAAAACTCACTTACACTGAACATGGTTAAGCTTTAGGCACTTAATTGGACGAAGTATACGGAAACTCCTTTCAATTCCAAAGATGTTTCTAGTCCTTTTAAAGGTTGATAACCATTCTCACAATTGAAATAACCATCATTCACTTAAAACTTTTTTAATTTCAGTCGTTGTATGTGCAAACCTTCAAACAGATCCATGGGTAGTGATTTAGCATTTACATCAGAAAGTTCTACGTTCTTGAAATAATAACCTTTGAGCTGCTCGAGAGTATCATTCAGATTACTTTCATCTCCTATTTTAAAACAATCGACCTCCACTAAAATAATAACAAAAGCATGTATTAAGCATTTGTAAATGTTTTCTTGTAGAAAATTAGACACAACTTTTTTTTATATAATATATTCTATAAAAAATTTGTTACAGAGATGGTAATATACCTAATTCAAGTTGTATTGTCTAAAATTTTAATTAACTTGGTACAATTTGTCTTGCATTTACTACCGAGTAATGTTTTTTTTAATCTTTTATTTTTTTTTTTTTTTTTCAAAATAAACATATTCAATAGAATTTTAATAGATCTTCATAGTTTCAATATCTTTAGTAAAAAGAACTAAAATGCAATCAAAGTGCAGCTCTTTTATCATTGAATCAAATGGAATATTAATTTTTATTCCCTTGTATGATACAGTAAGACCCCGCTTAACGCGGGGGATACGTACCATCAAAGTAGAGCGTAATGCGAAACAGCGCTAAACGAGGCTATCTTTACATGTAAATATTGGGGTTAGGGGAAGATGGCTAGGAAATTGGTTAGGTATTAAATTTTAAAAGTATGTTTTTTTAATAAAAATAAAACCAAACATTTATTTCTTAAAGCCCAAATTAATACCACATCATTATTTCTTGCAAAAATAAAAACAAAATATAAATAACAAAACGAATATTCTTAAAAAAAACAAATAAAATTCTAAGTCAGTCATATTTAGTTAGCCTTCCGCGTTTTCAGTGTTCTGCCTATTTGTGACAAAAGCATCTAATGTTGTTTGCCTTTTTCTTTTGCGTTGTTCTCTTAAAAGTTCATAAGCGGATAGAGCATCTCTAACACCACGCCTTACTTTTGAGCTCCTGTCAAAATACGGATCATTTTCAATGAATTGATCCATTATTTCAGTTATGGTGGACAAACTCCTTTATATTACGGCAAATTCAATGAAGCACTAATTAGAGTTTGACGTTTACCACAATCTAATCTTCTAATCACTTCCATTTTAGTTTTGAGTGAAATGCTTTTTCTGGTTGCTTTCTTTTCTTTTTCATTATCACCCATAGTAAAAACTAAAGATCAAAATATTTGACACTGTAATATAGTATTAAATATGTAAATTAATACCTACTTACAATAATGTCAACAAATGTTTCCAATAATAAAAATATGTCTGTACAATACTGCACCAAACATGAAACACCAGTACACTCTTTCGGATATGTATTTGAAACCTATCGCTGTATAATATTTCGGGGAATCCCCGTATGCTGCAAGCGATTTTGTAAAAACCCCAAGTTGAAATAAAAGAGCGCTGAACCGAAACAGCGCTAAACGAAACAGCGTTAAGTGGGGTCTTACTGTATTTATTACAATCTATTGATGGGTGAGTTTTATTTGAAATGAAAATGTATGAGGAGAGTTTTCACAATGACATTTAACAAAAATTATAAATATGAAAAAAGAAGATATGTATAACTATTGTAAAGATTCATATTCAAAAAAAAATTTTTTTATCAATCACCTGCTTCATATTTGATCACAATTTTCTGACTGAATTAATAAACTCAAAATAAAAAATATTTTCTATTATTTAAAAATAATTTAAGGTATATTATTATTGTTTCTGCTTTTATCTAGAAACTGAAAGAGGATGCTGAAAGAAAAAAACCATTGTGTGTGACTGGTGGATAAAAAAGAAATACGCGTTAAGCAAAGCTTAGTAAAGAGAAATGCGAAAAAAAAACAAATATAAAAATTTAATTTTTAAGAGTAAAACATTTATACATCAAAACTATACAATTAGAGTTATCAATATTATAAATATGCTGAGTGATAAATACTGAGTCTTGTCGATGTCAGCAGTCAGATATTTTTCTTTTGAAAATTTTATATCTCATTACTTCTTTTTGATATTCATTGTTTAAAATAGTTTGGAAAATAAGAAAATTGGTGCAAGTTAGCCATGCATGTACTGAAAACGAAAATCACTTCTGTAATGTGATATAACACCAAGAAATAGACACAAAATACTGCGTAGCATTTTAATTCTTTATTATTAACGAAAAAAATTCAAATGATGCAACAAGATAAGAAATTAGTTAAATGTTAATGGCAAAAACCGTATTGTTAATATATTAAAAGAAGTAATAAAACACACATGTTATTTATATGGAGTCATGTATAAATTTAAAATGTATTCAATCCATTATTGAAGAAATGCTATCTCCAATTATAAGAAATTAACAGGATTAGAGTTTTTGGTTTAAAAAGTTTCTAAATGATATATATATATAAGGCCATTAAGATTTTTCTAGTTGTTCAATTATGCAAAAAAAATTCTAAGGCGAATAAAGTAAGGCACTAAGCACAAATGATAATAATTCTTAAAATGCCTCTGATTCTCTGGTTAGATGTAAAATTGTTAATATTTATTTATACCACTTTAAAAATAATGTTTTTAATATTTTAATCCACAAAATACCTGTTAGTAAAAGCTAAATATTTGAAAGTTCTTTTAAGTTCTGTCAACTTACAGGCATTTACGTCGCATTTGCACGATAATAATGATTCCTGTGGGGAACAACCATATTTTAAGCTTCTTCCTAAGACACAGCAGCTCAATCCCAACAACAACAGGAGTATTTTCACTATCATTGTCATCCACTAAAACCAACAGCTGCTATATTTAAATAGAAATAAGTATTTAATAACAATAACTTAAAAATTACATGTGAAAATGTATGTCGTTGTTAATAACATAATAAAAAATTTTTCAGCCTTATTTTAGTAATTTTTTTCTTTTTCCCATAAATTTATTTACTTCATTTTTAATAAATAATTTAAGCAGCAAGAATATTTTGTCAAAAAATATTTAGTGATTAAAATAAAATTGAAATTCACAAGTATCGCCTTATATCTCAATTTTACACGAGATATTTATAAGAACTAGACATAAGAGAACTAAGAATTTTACAAGAAATGGATTTTTTTAATAATTTGAAATTAAATGTCTATTTTCCATATTTTAAGTATTAAAGTTCAAATTATTTGTTTTCAGGAAAATTATAAATTTTCTAAATAATGAGACGATATGTCTATTTTATGTTGTATGAATATTAAAAGATATATTCCTTGGAAACAGCAAAATAATTTTCTGATATCTGTGAAAATTCCAAAAATGTAATCGATAATAATTTTACAATATAGTTATATATAAGTAAAAAATGCTAAAGACTAAATTTTTTAAATCATCTTTTGAATGATATAAGTTTTTTAAATTTTTATATTGCATTTAAATTAAAATTTTTCACACTGTTTCATTAAAATTTTGAAGTGATAAAAAGTATTGTTAAAGTTATAATTATTGAAATTAAACAAACGTATTGTGAAATGTTATAAATTTTAATTTATATTCAAACACAACATTATTTAACATTTATTAGAAATACTTCTGCTATAGCAAATGTGCTTTCGCCAAAGAAGTAACACACTTTAATATTTTCAAGTTAATATTATTTAAGCTAATCCTTAAAATGATTTTTAAAAAGAAAAAAGGTATTTTTCCTTTCGCTTAAAGGTATTTGTATTAATATAAATTGGTGGAAAAGTAAAGACAAGATTGAAAAATTATGAATGAATGCTTAAAGTTTTACCACTTACTTTCCTGTGCCAAATATTTGTTTTCGCTTTATAATTAAACAAACAGAAATTCTGATTTCTTTGGTCATTAGATTCCTCACAGTCGTCCTACTTTTCATCGTATGTATGTATGTATCTTTAATATTATCCCTCTAATTTGTATTAAGTTAAAGTAATAATGTTTTTCTCAGTGTAATATAGTGTTATGTTTGTATACTTCATACAGTTAAAAATCATAACTTTTTATTAATAGTACAATGCTATGAAATCCAATATAAAATGTCCATCCAATATAAAAGTTCTCCTGATTCGGTTTGAGCTTCGGAGTGGCACATCAGTTTTCGGCTTTCCGGAAGCGTCTGGTACAGGCTTAGATGGTATATCATCACTTGGAGTGGCAGATACAGGTACATCTTTAGGTTCAGGGACAACTTCAGGTACAGGTGGTTCCGATTCAGCAACATTGGCGGATACTGGCTCATCTGGAAAATTCAATTCTTTATCTTAAATTGGAATTTCAGTAGCAGCTTGGGACAATTCAATCGACTTCCCACATTTCCTTATTTGATCTACGTGTCTCTTCCAAATTTCATTTCCAACTTGTATGCTATAACTCAAGGTTCCATCTCGGTTTATAATTGTTCCAATTTTCCATTTGTTAGGTCCGGAATAATTTCTTACGGCTACTTTCTCTCCTTCCTGAAATTCACGCAAGATAGGTTCTGTGTCAAGTCTCGAACTCTGTTTTTGAACAACTTTGTCTCTCAAGTTTGGTTTAAAAAGATCAAGCCTAGTGCGAATACATCTCTTCAAAAACAAGGCACTCGTAGTTTCTTCCGTACTAGAATGTGGAGTTATTCTATACTGTAATAAAAATCTTTGTAATTTCACATTTAGATCTCCAGAATCACTTCTACTCGATTTCAATGAAGCTTTGAATAACTGCACTATTCTTTCTGCCTGTCCATTCGTAGCAGGATGGTACGGTGCTGAAGTTATATGTTTAATTTTATTCAGTTTCAAAAAATGTCGAAATTCATAACTAGTTAAACTTGCGCCGTTATCACTAACTAAAGTTAAGGGAATTCCATAATGAGCAAAAAGAATACGAAGATGATGAATTGTAAAATTAGCTGTAATATTTTTCATCGGAATGACTTCTATCCACTTCGAATATGCATCAGAGACAACAAAAAACATTTTCCCTATAAAAGGACCAGCGTAGTCAACGTGTATCCTTTGCCAAGGTCCATTTGGCCATTCCCACGGATGTCGATTTATCCTTGCTGGTTCGTTCCTCGTTGCGATACAAGCTGAACAGTTCTGAACAAAATTTGTTATACTGGTATCAATACCTTGCCAATAGCAGTAGCTTCTAGCTATGGCCTTCATTTTGACAATTCCGGGATGTCCAACATGAAGTTCTTCCAAAACTTGATTCTGGTACTTTTCAGGAATGCATACACTATGACCATACATTATGCAACCATTTTGCAATGAAAATTCAGATTCTCTACCTTTCCAAGGTACAGGTAATTCAGTTCCAGATTTTAAACTTTCATACAGTTCGAACAATTTCCTATCAGTTTTAGTAGCTCTAGCTATGTCAGTTGCTGTAACAGGTATCAATTCAACTTGCGAAATTTTTGTCACGTCTGCTTCAGTCAAATACTCACAGTCCTTGTTAACTGCTAGTGTTAACCGTGAAAGTGCATCGGCATTGCCATGATTCTTAGTGTTTCGATACTTAATTGTATAACTGAATGCTTGGAGAAAAAGTGCATAATGAACCATTCGTGTTGCTGATAGACATGGTAAACTACGATTAGGAGCGAAAATTGATACTAGGGGCTTATGATCGGTTACGAGATCAAAATGTCGACCGAATAAATATTGAATTTGCACCACTGCTTGGCCAGCTGATGTTATCATAGAATTATCGAAATTCCTAAGCAATAATTTGGTAGGCTTAATGGCTAACTCAGGACAAAGTTTCTTAAATTCATTCACATTCATACAACTAATAGCAGCTCCAGTATCTAATTCAAATAAATATTTATTCCCTTCAACAAAAATTTCTAGAAATTTTGAGAAAGTAGCCGTAAGAAATTATTCCGGACCTAACAAATGGAAAATTGGAACAATTATAAACCGAGATGGAACCTTGAGTTATAGCATACAAGTTGGAAATGAAATTTGGAAGAGACACGTAGATCAAATAAGGAAATGTGGGAAGTCGATTGAATTGTCCCAAGCTGCTACTGAAATTTCAATTTACGATAAAGAATTGAATTTTCCAGATGAGCCAGTATCCGACAATGATGCTGACCTACCTCATTTATAAGACAACAAAAAAATTTATTGTCTATGACAATGACAGTAGTGTAAAATGTCAAGAATAACTAGTCGAAAATATTCATTTTTTCTATTTATTACTAATTAACAAAGATTATTAAAATGCTATTATATCGAAATTCGTATAAACATGAGTGTAACAAAATACAATCTATACGAAGTAACAACGATACGACGACTACTAAACTAGAGTTTTTGTCTATAGCCTTTTGGGGTTGTTGGAGAGCTTGGCGAAAGGAAGAAACGCCAACATTCAAAGCACTGGCGCCAACATCCCGCCGGGCCTTGAAAGATTATTTCAAAAACAGTGTTTACAGTAAAAAAATTTGAATTATTCACACAATAATAACACATTAGATTAATAACGCAATAGATTAATAACACAATAGATACATAAGCAATATATTAAAACAATAACATTATTTTTAAATATTTAAACAATAGGTAAAATAGCAATTTTAGACTCAGGTCTTTTAACAAAATTTCCATTTGGTAGTTTCAACTTTACAACACGAATTTTACTATCAGCACCTGGATAAGTTTGTACTATTTTTGCAATTATCCAATGTGCAATTGGAAGACTATCTTCCTTTACTAATACAATTGTGTTTGGTTCAACATTTAATTTATCAAATTGCCATTTGGTGCGTGCTTGCAAATTGTTCAAATAATCTCGTTTCCAGGATTTCCATACACCTTGCACAATTTTAGTGATTCTCTTGTTCAATTCTACTATTTTCTATAGAACATAAATCGGGTTCGACGATGCCACATATAGCTCGTCCAATTAAAAAATGTCCAGGTGTAAGAACATCAAAATTATCAGCTTCTGATGAAAGGGGAATGAGAGGTCTGGAATTTAGCATTCCTTCTATTTGAACAGTTATTGTGAGGAATTCTTCTAAAGTCAAAGCTAAATTACCAGTGATACGTTTCAAATGAAATTTGAATGATTTAACACCTGCCTCCCAAATTCCACCAAAATTCGGAGATTTGGGAGGAATTAATTTCCATACGACTCCTTCAGTGGAGAGAAAATTGGCTACTTCCTCACTTGGTTGTATTAGAAAATTGTGCAATTTTTTCAATTCTTTTGATGCCTTTACAAAATTTGAAGCATTATCAGAAAAGATTATAGCACATTGACCTCGACGCGAGAAAAAACGCTTTAAAGTAGCAATGAAAGCATCTGATGATAAATCTGTTACTAACTCTAAGTGTATCGCTTTAGTAGCGAGACACACAAAAAGAGCAATATAAATTTTGTTTAGGATACCTTTACGCTGATTTTTAAATTTAATCAGAAAGGGGCCACAATAATCCACTCCTGAGTGGTAAAATGGAAATGTTTCTACTACTCGTTCCTTGGGCAAGTTGCCCATAATTTGATTAGCTAAATTTGGCTTGTTCCTGAAACAAGTAACACATTTGTGTACTATTTGTCTGCATTGATTTCTACCGCTAATTGGCCAAAATTGCTGCCTTCCAAGATAGAGTAAAGAATTAGGTCCAGCATGCAAAAAATTTTTATGAAAATATTCCAATATTAAGGTAGTAAACTTATGACCTTTAGGTAAAATTATAGGATGTTTAGCATTTTCACTTAGCTTAGAATTAACCAGTCTACCTCCGACACGTAAAATTTGATTTTCATCCAAAAAAAGGGTTGAGGAATTTTAACTTACTTTGATTCGATATGTTTTTACCCTGTTTCAAAGTTGTTATCTCTGCTCCAAACTCTTGAGCTTGAGCATCCCTAACTAAAACATCACGTGCATGATTAAGTTCAGCACAGCTAATAAATTGACCAAATTTTATCTTTATCTGCAACTTGTGAATAAACCTGAAAATAAAACTTAAAATTCGGATAAGTTTCATATAATTATTTGAAAATTTATAGAAATTGCCAAAAAAAGTCATTAGGGGCAATTGATTAAACATAGCTTTTCACAACTGGTTTAAGTTCTGTAACATATGCAGGGTCAGTAGACGCACAGTCATAGTTAGTGGTCAAGTTTGTGTCAAAATGTAAAAACTCAGGACCTAGCGTCCAAAGTTTATTCTCGATAAGTTCGTCCACGGAAAGTCCTCTAGACAAGGGATCTGCTGGGTTGTCCTTTGATTTAACATGATGCCATTTGAATTTGCTTATTAAATCCGTAATTTGGACAACTCTGTTGGCTACAAAGCATTTCAAAAGGTGAGGTGATGTTCGTATCCATGAAAGAACAATAGTTAAATCTATGTAAAGATGCACTTCGTCTACATCAAGTTGCATTGCCTCAAGAGTCTTGTTTACAAGTTTTGAGAGAAGCACAGCTCCTAAAAGCTCTAAGCGTGGGAGTGTTACTCGTTTAACTGGTGCTATTCTAGATTTACTGCATAACAAATGTACACTGATATTATTGAAGCAATCTTTGCTGCGAACATAAATACAGGCTCCATATGCTTCTTCTGAAGAATCTGAAAATCCATGAATTTCCTCTATTGTAGTTTCCTTTGGAATTACACAGCGGGGAATTTTCAACAGTTCAATTTCTTGTATACTACGAATAAAATTTTGAAATTCCAATCTTTCTTTTGCAGGCACTTCTGTATCCCAAGGTAAGCCTAGCAACCATAATTTTTGAATTAAAATTTTAGCCTTTACTGTAAGAGGACCGACCAAGCCCAAAGGGTCATATAACTTAGCAAAGAATGATAAAATAGTCCTTTTTGTTCAAATGGTCAGGTAATCATCATTTGATGTAAAGTGAAAGCTATTCTGTTTAGAATTCTAAGACATTCCTAATATCTTCACGGAATGACTTTCATTATTTCCAAAGACATATTCTTGATCATCTGCTGATACTTGTGAAAGTAGTTTATGATTATAAGAGCTCCATTTGTACAAATGCATTCCGCCTGCTTTTAGCATGCCTATTAACTGGTGCTGAATTTTTAAAGCCATTTCTTCATTTGGTGCACCACTGAGCACATCATCGACATAAAAATCATTTTTCACTATGGGTGATGCTAACGGAAAGTTTTCTCTTTCATCTTCAGCTAATTGAAGAAGAGTTCGGGTAGCCAAAAACGGAGCACAAGCTGTTCCATACGTAACAGTAGTCAAACGATAAGTTTTCAAACCAGCATCGGGATTATCTTTCCAAACAATTCGAAGTAAATCTTGTTGCGAATGGTGGATCTTTATTTGTCTATACATCTTCTGCACATCGGCGGTGAAAGCAACCAAATGTTTACGAAATCGCAAAAGAGTTGACCAAAGTTCATCTTAAACAGATCCACCTTTCATTAATATATCATTCAAAGATATACCATTGGAAGTTTTTGTTGAAGCATTAAACACAACTCTAATTTTGCTAGTACTTTTGTCTGGTCTTAGTACTGCTTGGTGAGGAATATAATAATGAGGATGTGGAATAACACTTTCATTAACTTCTTCAATATGTCCAAGATTCCCGTATTCTTTGAGAAAATCGTGATAAAGTTCTTTAAGAATTGGATTTTTATCAAGGCGAATTAAAGTACTATTGAGCCTTCTAATGGCCAAATCTTTGGATAGACCAAGCTCAACTTTGTTGTTTACTAAGGGCATTTCAACTATATAACGACCATCAATATCTCTAGAATGTGTGTTCTCAAAATGTTCCATGCAATATTTAAATTCATCACTCATAGGAGTCTTTTCTGTCAAAGCTTCAACTTCCCAAAATGACCTTAAGGTTTTCTCTAGATTGCTCTCTTCCACGACTAAATGACAATAGGTTTCGTTTATAGAAATACTTGGCACAGTACCAGTGATTAAATATCCAAAATATGTATTTTGCAGCAAAATATGTTTATTTATTCTAATTTGACTAGGTTTCAAAATTTCAAAGAAAGTTTTAGCTCCAAGTAAATTATCAACTTTCGATGGTTCAAAAAATCGAGAGAAATCGAGAGTCTGCAAGTTCGATATCTGTAGGCAGTTCTAAATAGCGAATGTCTAATTGTTGCGAAGGTGTCAAATTAGTAATTTTAGGAACTACTAAGAATTCGATGTCTGTCACGAATTCATTATTTTTACAAGAAATTACTGTGTTTACTAAATGTCTAATTGATACTAACGACCCATTTAATCCTCCAACTGGGACATTAATCTTATTTCTTTTTAATCCCAAGTATGCTGCGCAATCATTAGTAATAAACGAAGCTTGGGACGCACTATCCAATACCGCTCTACACCTCTTAAATTCACCGTGAGAATCTTGCACATAAATAAAAGCAGTACTAAGGAGAACATGTGTTGTTTTGGTTTGCGAAATAAAATTCTAAATACGCGTCTCCTCTTTTTTCGCCACACCAGTTGAAGAATCTTCATTTACGAGAGGCGCCTGGTGGGGGGTAAAAAAGGGAGAAGTAGAGTGGAAACTTTCAGAACTGCTTTCATTCGATGTTTGAGGAATTTGTCTGGAGAAAAGTTTCGTATCCGATCTATGCAAAAGAGAGTGATGTTTTTGGTGGCATTCGATACATCTAGATTTAGATAAGCATTCGTTTAATTTATGTGATGAATTCAAACAGTTCAAACACAGATTTTTAGATTTACAAAAATTAAACCTTTCAAATACTTTCATTTTCAAAAATAACTGGCATTTATATAAAGAATGATTTGAATCACAAAGAAGGCAATATTGTGAAGCAGATTAAATCAAAAAAGTTTTAGGTTTGTAAGATGGAGATGAGTTTTTGCTGTTAATATTAATGGTGTTTGAAAATTTGGGTTTCGAATCAAAACAAGCAGCTTTTAAGTTTTCTAATATTTGATATCGTTTTTCTAAAAAATTAATGAAAGCATCCCAAGTAGAAACTTCATGAGAATCAACTGTTAATTGGAATTGTCTATGAGTTTCTTTATCTAGTTTCGCACAAATTAAATTTATCAATAAAATGTCAACAAATTTATTACGTTCACATTCAAATGCTTTTAAAGATCGAATGTTTTTCTGCAAATTGTCTATGAGCATGCGAAGTTCTAAAGGATTTTCTTTTGTTACTGGTTTGCAATTAATTATATTTTGCACATGGCTTTCAACGATGAGTTTGGTATTTTCGTAACGAAGTGTGAGAGCTTTAAGCAATGACTCATAGTTGTCATTTGGTGACTGTACCTGTTTTGCAGCACCTTTAAGACAAGTATTTAAATAGTAAAACTTCTGAGAGTCAGATAAATTAGGATTATTATCTATTAGATTTTGAAACTGTTGCTTAAAAGAGCTCCAGTTATTATATTGACCATCAAATTGTGGTAAAGGAATTTCAGGTAAACGAACACTTTTCTCAGCAATAGAACTTTTGTTTTTAACTTCAATAGATTTGTATAGAAAAAGTTTTAGACTGACCTGAAATTCTTGAATATCTTCATCAATATTATCCAATATTTTTTCAGCTTCCTTAAACTCATCGTCATTTTCTATTTCAAAATATTCATGTTTGACGACTTCAAATTTCGTTTTTATATCCTCCAATGAATCTAGAACTGCTCGAAGTGCAGTTTCTTCTAAATCCTCCAGTGGTTTCGACGAAAGTTTAGTTAATTGGGCTTGAATACTGCCGAGTTTTCTATTTAGTAGCTTTATAGATGGCCTAATTTCTATTTGTTTCTCCGGCTTTAGACTGACCATAAAATGTAGTGTAAAATGTCAAGAATAACTAGTCGAAAATATTCATTTTTTCTAATTATTACTAATTAACAAAGATTATTAAAATGCTGTTATATCAAAATTCAAATAAACAAGAGTGTAACAAAATACAATCTATACGAAGTAACAACGATACGACGACAACTAAACTAGAGTTTTTGTTTATAGCCTTTTGGGGTTGTTGGAGCGCTTGACGAAAGGAAAAAACGCCAACATTCAAAGCACTGGCGCCAACAATGACTTTTAGTTATTTTTTAACAGTTTTATTCATTAATATAGCCCTACATAATTTTATTTTTTACATAAAAACCACGCATAAGTGTTTGCAAAACAAAGAATAACATTAAAGATCAATGTCCATTTAAATTAACACTGAGTAAGTTATTTATGAACCACATTTTCTTTTGTTATTTTTTTAAATATACATTTTTAGTGATTAAAAGTAAAGTATTTGTTTACTTGTATTTAAATAATTTGTTTTGACTTATCATAAAAATATTATGTCAAACAATAGAATATTTTTTTTTGTTTGGTACTGATAAGAAAATAAAATTGCCAAATTTTATCGACAGTGAAATTTTTGTAAAAATGCCAATAGTATTAAAGCCTTTATTTACATAAATAAAGTTAAAATTTTAACTATAGTATTCAAGGAAAAAACTTGAAGCAATTTAATTTCAGAATTCATAAAAAAAACGATTAAAAACTTAAAAACGAAAAATTGCTTCTTATTTTATAAAATCATATGAAAATGTGAAACTCTTTCAAATTGGCATATAATAGAACACAAAAATAGTTATTTTCCCCACTGAATATATTATTTGCAATAACAAACTTTCACCAATATATGCTAATTTTGATTTATTAATTTAAAATATATTTTGTCAAACTAGAAAGGGTTCAGTTGAGTGCAGCTCGTATCATAACAGGCTTGAAGAGCAGCTGCCCGAACGGCATAGTACTTTATGAAGCAAATCTTCCACCACTTGGTTTTGTAAGAAACTCAAACTTGGTTAAATATTTTAACAAGTTAAGAAGCTATGAAAACCAAAATCGAGCGTCTGAATATTTGTGTAAATGGATAAATAACCAAAGATTAAAGAAGAATAGCCCATTCAGTCTAGCTGATAAAATGAAGATAATTTCTCAATCGGTAGAACATTCCTTCCTTAGACCTTGTGTTAGCCGGCTTGAAGGCCTACCCGGTATTCACTTCCACACTGAGCTTTTGTCCGACGCGAACAAGAACTGAGATGCTTCCGACTATTTGAGATAGTTGGCTTAGAAGTTATAGATGGCATTCCCAGTGATGCCACTTTAGTTTACACAGATGGCAGTAAAGACAAGTTGAATAACACTGGGAGCGGTGTTTTTATTGAGAGTCTTTCTATCCAGTTTTCTAGACGCAACCCAGACAATTGCTCGGTATTCAGAAGCGAATTAATTGCCATAAATGAAGGATTAAAGATCATCCTCCAAGCTCATAAGTAGAATTTATCACCTCAAATATTTTGAACTAAAAAGTGTGTACTCATTTTGTATAATTCCCTTTAAAATATAAAAAAAATATAATTTTCTTTAATACATTTAAGGTAAACATTTAAAACATTTTATTCTTAGACAACATTTTTAAAACGCTCTTAAAGTTTTCATTCTAGAATTTACAGCTTGAAGTTGCATTGAGAAATAGGGAAACAAGAAATTGAAAATATGAAGTAAAGAATAATCAATTTTTTAAAGCATATTTAAATTTTATTTCAACCTACCTTTTGAAGAGAGAAGAATTTTAATTTTTTCAAAGTAACCTTGAACTAAATATTTCGTGAGAGAGTGATGAATTTAACTTGGTAAATGAGAATTAAGTTCTGAATTTCATTCTTAATAAATAAATTACTTCAAAATTTTTTCACTTCTTCTTCTCGTCTTTTTTACATAATATCTATAAAGTGAAAAAGATTTTACTTTTTATGATGTGAATCACTAAAAAATTCAATCGTTTATCAAAATATCTTATCTGTTTCAATGGGAATTATTAGAATATGAAATTTCTTGCCTGCCTGATAACAACAGGATATGTGAGAACAATGTAATGAGAGCAGATTAATCTTATGTTTCTTATCCAAAATTTAACCTTCAAAAATATTTGGAACATTATATAAGATCAATGAAAATAAACAGTAAGACATTTTCCCATTCACAAACTTCATGTTTCATGTTTTCTTCTCTGTAGTAGATTTTAGAAACAATGTTAATCAAGAAATAAATGTAAAGTATTCATAAGATATTTTTATAGTAAATATATTTTATTTAATTAAGTAGAAGTTAATTGTATTACTTTAGAATCTTGTTCATTTAAAATTAGAAATTATATTTTTCTCGTATATCATGATATATCTTTAGCAATTTTCCCTTCCTATGCAAGATAAAGTGAATAAAAAATTTACTAAAAAATAATTGGGTAAGATTTTTTAATTACTTACCTTCACTTCATTTTTTTATTGATTGCAATAGTAAGAGATTAAACATTTAAAAACAGAGACGCTTTTCCAACTAAAAAAATTTAGAATCATCATTTTTTATAGGTCAGAAAAAAAAAAGCATTATTTTAAGAAATAGAAAAATTTCGTTTCTTATAGAAATATATATGGTCTTTACTTTAGTTATCTGTCTGATAACTAATAAGAATAAGAAGTAGTAACTTTTTATGCAGAGTCTCTGAAATATATCCTATTTAATAAATAGTTACTACTTCTTTGTTTATAATATTCGATTAAAAAATAATATACCGTATCATCTTGTTTTTCTGGAGCACATAAAGTAAGAAGTATCAAAATACATTCATATGTAAACATACTAATGTCCCACCTGCGTAAGACTAAATCAGCATTTAATTGGCTCATGATAAATTAATTTTTAGCACTTCAAAATAGAACTGCCATTATTTCAAGTTTTTCATATAACGATGTTTTTTCAACAATTTTATAAGAATTTCTTATATAGGTAATTATTTTAAATGCAAGAAATTTGGAAGAAACTCTCTCTCACTTTTACAATTCATGCGAGGCAAAAAAAAAAAAAAAAAAAAAAAAAAAAAAAACATTCGAAAAGGTTTTTTGGAAAAGAAAAGGCTTAAATCTCCTAATCGATTTCTGCTCATTTTCACGATAAATTCAGAATAATTTATGAAAAAAATAGTATTTTCGTACAAAAATCAATGTTTCCCGAAAGAAACGTCTTGCATACAAATATTTGGTGAAATATTTCACTTAATAAAGCATTCATGAAAAATATATTCATAAAATATGAAATGTATGTAGAATATAAGATTAAAAATTCAAAAAATTAAAACAATAATGAACTCAATGTTGATTTTATGAAATTATTTTTTTAATTAAATTTTTTGCCAAAGTAGTTAACTTAAGCAAAAAGTTAAACTATTGAAATTAGGAAATTTGAAGGAATGGAATTATTACTAGAGATATAAAGAAAGCATTTTATTTTAACATGGTTGATGAAACTTGACAATAGTGAAATTTGATAGCTAAAAACATAAAATAATTTAACAAATAAAAAATTTTCCTAAATCCAATTAATTAAAATATGAAAACTGCTTCAAAAGACACATTTATTTAAAAGCAAAAATGGGAGCTCTATGAAAAGTTTCTTATTAAATATATAACAGTAAATCAAAAGAAAGATGTAAATGGCATTCCCAAATACTATGGATAGACAAACTCTCAAATTTACTAAGTAGATGAAAAATTACATTTCGAAACAATCACTATAAATCTAGATACAAATATGGACAGGTGTTTCCTTTTCTAGTACACATTATAACCATATAAAATTATAAAAAAATTGTGATGCCTTAGAAAACTCATGCAATTTATAATAAATAAAGTTATATATAATTATTTATAACTCTTTATATAGACGTATTATAAGATTATAATACCTTATAATTATTAGTCTTAACAATATAAATCTTTTAAATGCAAACACATAAAACAATAAAAATTGTGAAGACAGTTATCAAAACAATTAGTTATGTTTAAACTCAAAAGAATTTCTTTATGTGTAAAATCGAAGCTCTTAATAAAATGATTGATATGAATTAGTGACAAAAAGTACTAAGCATATAATACAATATAATTTTCATAATCATTAACAATTTTTTTCTTATTATTATAGGAATTATTTATTATTTTATCACGTTTATCTGCTTGATGTTTTATCCTTATTACAATGCAAAACGAATTTTAAAAAATTATTGTGGCAATATTTAATAAGTATAATGATAGTTTTTTGTATATGTTGTTGTATTGTTCTTGTATGGAAATTAAACACTGTCACTTTTAAATTATGTAAAATTGAATTTATTATTCTAAAATAAATATTGTTAGAGGGAAAATTTCTGTTGCTTAGATATTTTAAAATGAGTTATAGTTTTCGAAATATAACGTAATTTCGAATAATATATCCCTCAGAAAAAATAAAAGAAAATAATAAAAGAAAACAAGAAGTGTTGTAATATTTGTAATTACAAATTACGTAATAGATATTTGCACAACTTAAACTGAGAATAACCTTCTTTTATTTACAATTTAAATATTAAAAGTAAATACAATATTACTATGATGAACATTAAAAATTGTGTAAGAAATGTTATCATTAATTTCTATATTTGATTATTTGATGGACAGAATTTTTTCATTCCAGTTTCCGTATATTGTATACATTAAACGATTTATTCATGTTTTTAATTGTTTAAATATGCTCATTTTCCTGTACAAATTACTTCCTTGTATGCATTTTGCGTTCTACGTCACTGAAGATTTATAATAATACTTAAACACTGCATGGTACATAATCCACGGAATTGTCCTGGTTTGTTTTAAATTTGAAGCCCGGTGGTGTAGTGGCAGCTTTTCGCGCTCCCAACACACAGTGTGAGTTTTTATCCTTGGGTTGGACCGGGTCAGATTTAGTTTCTTAATAAAACCGATATAGATAGATAAAACCGAGTACCAAATATGCTTGGGAACTAAGCATTAGGGGTTTTGCGTTAGGCTGATCGGGATGTATGCTTCGCACAATAGAGCCCTCTGTCAAGAAAACAGATATAGGCACTGGGCTTTGGCCCCGTATGGTCTATCGGGCTAATAAATTTAGTTTTGTTTTAAACTTACATCAGATGAACAAGATTGTTGGTAAAATATTCACTCCTTTTTCTTATTAATGGTAGAATGACCTTAAATAATTCTTAAAAAAGATTATGAGAATGAGATGGCAAAAAAGTAACTACCATCATTTTCTGACAGAGACTGATGACTAAAAAATATTAATTTCCATTAACTTTTCGCATATAATTACGAGCCTTCACTCATTTCCTGGGCTACTGTAAACTTCAACGAGTATTACTCACCATGAAGGTCAAGGTATGAAATTTATGCATCCGTCTAATTGATAGATAAAAATCCAAATTTTATAATAAAATGTACTTTTTATTAAGCTTTCTTGTTCGGTTGAACGAAATTACCTTATATCATTCAGACGACTCAGTGGTTCCATTTAATTTATATTTCAAGGAATTAAATCACGTTTTCGATTATAGATTAACATACGTTGTTTTCTCCAGTGATTCATTGCAGAATGGAGTTAACAGTTACATGAATGATATTTAAAAAATTGAATTCACACACTTCATTCTCATGCGATTTCTAAAAAACAAAATTAATTGATGATCTTTCTTTTATTAGTAACAATATCTGTCTTAATTTTTTTTCCATAAATTTCAATGTTATCAACAGAAAAAGAAAGTGTGGTGACTTGATGAGGAAAAAATATAGATCTTCAAATTTAAAAAAGCATGTATTCGGTAGCTGATCTGGTGGAACCAAATAATGTATCGACCGTGTAACATGACTGTGTCGAGACTATTATTTTCATAGTACAATATGTTAAAGAAAAACCATGCACAAGCTTAGTTTGTCTTATTGAAAAATGAATGTAATTTTATTGTTAGATTATAACAAGTAGAGTTAAAACAAAAAAACATGTACTCGAGGATTTTTTTATTCAAAGTGTTTTGTTTTTACTGAACAGAAAGACTAATATAAGTAGAAATGAATTGCACATTATAAGTACCTTTAATTACGCAAAAAATGTTCAAGTTGATTTAAGTGTAAAGTTTTACATAATCCCCATTAAAGACATAATTTAAAAATACAAATGTAGTTTATAATGTTACTAAATTAAATGTAGTAGAAAATATATATATTACTGATACTATAATCTAAATTCAAATAAAATAAATTCATTCAACATCTATTGAATATTCTTTATAATATTCTCAACAATCTTTCTCAAAATAATTGAATAAGATTAAACTGTATATCAATCTTATAAATGCTAACGCAATTTGTTCTAGATAAATTTGAAATTTGACAGGCAAAATATGTTATTTAAAATATTTTATTTCATGCTGTAAGATACATTTTTACATATTAATTATAATCACATAAAAACTAATGAACATAATGTTACATAAAGCAAATTTATTTTAGTTTTTTTATTATTTGCTCAGGCTTTGCAGAACTCACTAATATTTTTTCCTTTCTTTAGAAAAGGTGCAGCACAATTGCCAGTTATAATTTCAAATTCGAATTTGCAAACCCATTTCAGTTTATTGTCACAGACTAAAATATTATCTGTAAAAGAAACATTAATGTATTAGAAAATGGGAAATAATTCATAACAAGTATAAATCTATAAAACTCTTAAAAGTAATAAATTTTAAACTTTTCAAATAAAACGACAAAATTAAAAAATATGTATTTGTAAGTCAATATACAAAATTAAAATATCAAATAATTTGCAAAACTTCCAAAAA
>JAPDSC010123457.1:275202-301810 GCA_026290005.1 Latrodectus geometricus | reverse complement strand
ATATATATATATATATGGTATGGTAAATTGGTTTTTAATACGCCAAAATATAGGTTTTTTTATCTTTTTTTAATTCATAATTATTGTGAAATTTTATAACAGTCAACTATTAATTTCTTGTTACTCCTTTGTATTCTTCTGTTTATTTTGATCATTGTTTAAAAATAATTATGAAATTATATTGCAATTTTAAATAAAACTGAATTTTTTAAATTCTATTTAAAATAAAATAACATGAAACTACAAAAACAAAAATATAGTGCAATTTAATACATCTATTTATGAGTACTTTGAAGTTTTATGAAATATAAGAAAATATCATAATTTGAAGAAACAAAGAATACAAGTATTATAATTCTTTTAAAGCATTAATATTTTTAATAGTTTCATTCCATTTATTCTTTTTGAAGAATATTTTTATTAATCATTAGCATAAATCACTGACTCAGAATTAAATTAATTACTCTTTCATATTGAAAGATTATAGAAATATCGTTTTTATTAAATTTAAAATAGTTAATTTCTATTGCATTTATCATTTTTTACATTTATTTACATGTCTTTGGCCTTATTTTATAACATTATCTTTAACAAAATTGTTAAATAGTTACCTTGTAATGATAATGCATTTAGCTGCGGTAATATGGCTGACCAAGTATCTTCTCTTAATTCATGAATAAAATTATAACTTAAGTAAATACTCGATAGTGAAGGCATATCAGAAAATATATCTCTAGGTAATGCTCTTATTTCATTATCTCTGTAATAAAGCAAATTATTTTTTAAAAACCATTTGTAAAAGTTAAATTTCACACAGTTGTTAAACACAAAAAGTTAAATAAACACACAGTACAAAAGTTAATTTTTCTTCATAACTATGTTTCTAATTTGTGTAAATTATTATGATAATTTTACTCTATTTTTTACTTCGACTTGGATGAATTAGCTAATTAGTCATCCGTTTGTGTTGTTAAGTATAGAATTCATATTTAGTTATCCTATGTGTGTGACTACAACATTCAGCTTCATTTGAATACACTATCTTATTAAAATTTTAAATGTCTTTTAAATTATTTTTGTTAAAGTAAAACTAGTATATAATATGGTATGCATGAAACATTCCAGTATCTTTTAAATATATATTCTCATAAAATTAAAAGGCCACCTACAAATTTCAATTTCAAAACTAAGCAAGAATTACTTCCTTCATAATAATAAATTTGTTTCACTTTCACCAAAGTTTGTCCTTATATTTATGAGTATTTAAGTGCGTTGATCCTATGAAATAAATTTGCCGAAAAAACACTTGTAAAAGACACTAGGAAAAGCTGAAGGTAAAGAAATAAAAGAGACTTTAAAAACATTGAGGATATTGTTTCACTGTTTTTACATATTAATAGTATGTACAAAAAGATTCGAGAAAACAGTTTATCCAATCTAAACAGCTATAACCATGTTGAATCATTTTTCCACAGTTTAAAACATGCATTGTATGTATATATCAAGATGAATCAGGCAAATTTCTAGTTCTTGAAAATGGGATGTCTTGGATATATTACAAAGCTGCCGTGGGTAATATAATTACTTAAGGTAACTACGACAGAGCTTGAATCCAAATGTGTAGAAGAATCTTTATTCAACTAATAATTGAATAGTGAACGATTCTTTGAGATTTCCTAGGAATAAAATTACTTCCAAACTACGTTTTAAGAAATATTTTGTTATAATGCCATGGAAATTTTAGATACAGTCAATGACCATCTGATGTGTAAAATCGATAGATGTTCGCCATCATGTTAAGTTGGATATGAAACTAATTCTTAATTAATAATTAAACCTCCTAGAAAATTACCGAGTATGTGAACTGAAAGTTATCTCATTTGCAGACATATAGAATTTGCGAATTTGTGTCCATCAGAATTCAAATAGAATTGCAACTTAATCTCTACTTACATCATTTGTTTTTACAACAAGAACGACACATTATATACATTAAGAACAACATAAGGAAATACCAAGTAGATTTCATTGAATCAATTCATATGCTAGGCAAACGATGTCTCAATTGAATTTATATCTTATAGGCGGGACAGAAAAACAATAGAAGACTTTCGTCTTCACTGATGAGTCCTGGTATCAAAAATAGGATGATTTCTGGAGTGTGTGCATCCTGACGAAAGCAAATATACGACATCACGCGTCAGACATCTGGGGAAAAGAGTATTTAAAATTAAAATAAATATATGTATATACTGATACCTGAAACTTTGGTGAAAATGCGCTTTAGGTCCCCTACTCTGCCAACTTGGCGAAAGTGTGCTGTGGGTCCCGTACTTGGCGGGTTTTCAAAAACGCTGTTGCCATGGCGATAATGGAATACGATTTTTAATGGTTTTAAACTAATTAGCAACCAATGAAAATGACCGATTTTTCAAACTGAAACTAATTAACGACCAATGAAAATGCTAAAAGAAAAAACCAATTAATGAGCATGCGCGAAAAAGCGCAAATTATTTCCTCCGGAGGTTGCCATAAAGAGCTCATTAGTTATAAAAACGTATGGTTTACCACGCTTGGTGCATTTATCGCCAAGTTGGCAGAGTAGGGGACCTAAAGCGCAGATTAACGGAAACTTTCATTTTACAGCTGACATTCTACAACTGTTGTCTATATGTTGCATAACTGATGATACGTTTATTTCCCAAATGGATAATATTCAGGCTCACAGCACAATCGTAGATAGGCTTCAGAGAAGAAAGTCCTAGACTCAAATCTACTATTGTACTTGATACCAGATAGTGTTGAACAACAGAAAATAAATGTTGAGCTTCTGCTCCTTCATGCACGTCTGTGGAGCTAAAGAATTTATTGTTTTCCGAGTTTTCTTCCATGTGATACTTGAATACAATTGATAGAAAACCTTTCCAGGTAGCTAATATGCAATCGATGCTTACGGAAGAATTAAAATTGTTTTTATATATTCGATATTCCACTATCTGGTTTCAAAGCAGATAATGTTCGCTCACAAAATATGCACCCAATTCATCATTATTATAAAAGAAAATTATAATCCAAATCACATTTTGTCAGTACGTTCTCCCAATTTTATTCTCTCTTAGAATATGTTACAAACTATCAGTAAGTCGTATATTTTGGCTTCAACCCCACAAAGCCTATCTTGCACTTTAAAATTGTTGTATGAAATTCATGAACACTGTACATTCATACTGCTCATTAACATCATAAACAGCATGAGACGTTGCTGATGATATCAGTGATGACAATAAGCAGTATTCTTGTGAGACCTATATTTCTCTTCTTCGTAACTGTACTCATTTACGAAGAATATTTTTGAATTGAATTGCTATGATTAAAAGTAAGAAATTTTATATTATTCTCTCAATTAATATCTCAAAACGTAAAAATGAACATTTTTGCTCTCATTTATTAGTTACGTTATTAATATTTTACATTATGATTTCAAATTGCATACGTTAAAAATATGATAATTACTGTCACCAAGTTTGTTCTAAACTGTTCTCTTACTTTTGATGTATTCTAAGTTTCGTCCTAGCGTTTTAACTTTAAGAAATATATATGTATCCTTGCATCCATTAAACTTTATTGTAAATTAAGTTAAAATGAATGTAAAATATGGTTATTATTTAAGAAAAATAAATAATATATATATATATATTGTAAAATTCTTACGATAGGTCTAGAAGTCCTAGTTTCTCGGGAGATGAAGGAAACATTGATCTGGAAATTTCTGTCAAATGATTTTCTGACACATCAAGATAAGTCAAACTGTTGAGACTTTTAAATGCCTGGTCTTCAAGTTTATTAATTTTATTATCGTTTAATATAATTGCTTCCAAACTGCTTTGTTTTTCTGAAAACCAATCATTTCCAATTTTTGGAATATTGTTGCCTGATAAGGATATAAACTAAAAAAAATGGAAAAAAACTTCTTTTTATAATTGCTATGTCATTATTAATATAAATATATCTATAATTACTAATTTAAATATTAATTTAAAATATGAAGACATAAAATAAAAAATTATCAGATTCATTCTTATAAATCTAAAATCAATATAGATTAATATAGATAATTTCAGATGAAGCAAATAGTACTTTTTTGGTACTTATAGGTACTAGGGACCATGAAATCAAAATCACTAAATCATTGAGATTAAAAATCCTTCTGATAAGTATTGCTATTAAAAATGAATTGCAGTTTTTCTATGTTGGTAATTTATTAATAACAATTTTTCCCTTTTTAGCACATAAATAAATCTGTTAAAAACTGACATTTTTGGTGTGTTTTTGAGAGACAGAGTGAGAGAGAGACTCTGTCCGACATATCTGTCTGATCTTATTTTCATATAACTATTATTTAAGTACTTATTTGAATGAAAGAACAACTTAACTAACTCTTATTTTTACAAAATCACGTTCTGCTTATTAAGTTAGATCTCAACAATTCTCTATTATTGACTGATTGAGATGCTGCGTTTTATAATAGTACTTCTTGAATTTAATAATGACAAAATTAAGTGCTTAGGATAAAATTTGAAAAGCGTATGGGGTAATTATACATATTTTCCAATTTGAATATTTGCTGCAGTTCTATCATTTCTATTGTTGTTATTTATATGCGGACTTTCACTGCATATCTTCACAATCTCCAAAAAGTAAATATTTGCTCTATTTTTTTCTTTTATAATTGAAACATTTTCTATTAATAATTATGAGATTGAATAAAGAATCACATCATTAAATGGGATTTATGAGACACATGAAGAATTATTGTTGTTTCAGTCCATTAAATTAATGAATGTCTTCAATAAATGATCAATTTTATGAAGTTATTGAATATTTACAGTATTCATTTTCATGATTTATACGAAAATGATAACTATCATATATTGATAACAAACTATCCTATATTGTTGATGTACATTAATTATAAAAGGTATTAAGAATATATTGTGTAATTTTTTTAAAAAGTGGTTATGTTTTTTCTCTATGATTTAAATTATCTACTTAGCATATGTTTGCATGAAACTGAACAAAGTTAAATCATGTTTTTAAATATTTCGAACATTAGAAATTCTTAATATAAAATTTTAGCCACTCGATAATTTTAATTCTTTATTTGTTTAGTATAATAGAATTTTTCTCAAAAATCCAATATAATATTTTGAAATAATTTCCTTTATTTTTTATGAAAAGAAATTTTTAAAGAAATCAACTTACGCGCAATGCTTTCATGTGATCTAACTTCAAGTTAGTTAGAGGCTGCTGTCTACGGAAACTTTTTCGAATAATTAATGAGAACAAAATTTCCTCTAAGCCTTGAAAATGAATCTGGCCTGGTCGGAAAGATGTGTCATCCACTTCAAAATTTCTGAGCTCCAAGTATCTTACGTGTAAACCTTTAAAGAGATTCACAGGAAAGGATGAAACATTTGCATTCTGTAGTTCCAAGGTATGAATCTGGTAACCATGAAGCTGCTTCAGGTTTCTCTTCAAATTTTCTAAATCTCGCATCATATTGCAATGTAGAACTACACCTACAAAATAAATTACATCGTCCAACATTATATATAAGTTTTAACAGTTTTATATTGTAACGAGTCAAGACAGAGATCAGATTAGCGCATGCGCGCCAATATCTGCCGCCCTACTCTTCACCTTCCGATTATAAATTTGTTTACTTTTTTGAATGATTGAGGGAGTTCTCAGAGGTTTTTCTCAGAGAAGTAGTTCTCAGAGAGACAGCACACTGGAGGTGTGTCTGTGGCGGCGTCCGCCGATTAAATAGTTATGTTTGTTTTGAAAATTATCTTAAGATTATGTATATATTAAAATTTGTTCTCATCAATAAATTGAATTAATTTAAATTAAAATTGTCATTAATTGCCTTGCCTCTACACTACGCTACAATATGTATTTATAATAACATTATTTTAAGATTATCTTACCAGTGGTTAATAGACACTGCACACACACACAAAATATCTGTTTTGTACATTATTCCTTACAGTGTATTATTCACCCCTTGTAATAAATATATATTTACTATAATATCTACTTTCATATATAATAAGTAAAATAGTAAATAACATTTTTCAAATATTATCAAAAATCATCATGTCATACAGTAATTTTCTTAACTTTCTATAGTAATGACTTGTTGCATAATAAAATATTTCTCTAGTTAAATATTTTGAATAACATTATAGATCATATTTATTATATATTTTTGAAGGTATCATAATTAGGTATAAAATTATTGTAATTATTTAAGAAATAAATTTTTTCAATGCTTCTAAGTGCTGGAACACATTTTCATTAGATTTATCAATACTAAGATTTATCCTGACTAAGTTTATCCTAACAGAATTAGCATGTCTGTTAGGATAAATTTTAGTCAACTTAAACAATGAAGTTTATAATCTAAGACTTGGGAGCTATAAGCAAAACAAAATTAAGAAATAAGTAAATTTAATTAGAAATAAAAAAAATTAAGAGAATGTGCGAATCTTAATCTGATAAGTTCTAACTTATCTGAGAGTATAATTATTATAAAGTCATTAGAGCTCAAATTTAAATAAAATATGCTTAGCCAAATTCTAAAAAATTTAATTTACTTTCATAATTGGGATTCTTCTCTCTATGATTTTAAAAGTCATGTTAATTAGTAAATATTAATTTAAAAAATATTTTAAATATTAATTTATTATTTTTACTATAATACTAACATTTTTCTCTTTGTACTTATTTTATTTAAGTTAAATTTAAATTAAAAATTAACTCATTCATTATGATCACTCTAAAAAACTTTTTAAATTAAAAAAATGCATTTCTGTTATTCTATGATCTTATGAAACCAGTTGTTTCATGTTATGAGCAAGAACTGATTGTCATAAATGACATATTGTGCTAATATTTATTTTTCTTATATATTATTTTACTTATTATTTTCTTATTATTATATATTTCTTATATATTTTTCTTATATATTGTATACTAGGACCCCGCACTGTACCATTTCATTATTGGATTTAGTCCACTCGTCACAATAGGAATATTAAAATGTATAATAAAATACGATAGTAAAACGTTACGTACAAATAAAGAGTACAACTATCATGTGTCTGCAGAGTTTTTGATTATATGATTGGTAGGGAAAATGAAGTCATTTCAGTTATGAAGCTTCTAACTATAAGTTTAGGTTTTTTTAAACATAATATGTTAAAAGTTCTGAGTCTGAAGAATCGTCTGTGGAGTTGGTAGAAGGGGGCTCCTGTTCTTACTGGTTGGCTGGGATTTGTGGCGCAAGGTCCAAAAAGGACAAGCTACGCCAAGCTCCTGTTCTTGCATAAATTGAGACTTTTTTCAATGAATAGCTTAACGATTAATGTTAATTTTTTTCTTGTGGATAACTGAACGAAGGTAGAATCGAAGAAGATCAGTGTAGATAAGCTTTTGAGGGCAATTGATATGATGCTGGGCCGTGTAGGTGCATTGTGATGTAATGGAAGGTATTGCTTTTTTGAGCCAGAAACATAAAGATGAAGATGTTCCAATTATTTTTTAAAGTAGGTTGGGAATGGATCATGTTCAGTAACGAGTAATTTATGTACGAGTTATCTAGTAAGTGTGGCTTAGAGACTTTAAGAATTATTATGTTAGTAGCTATTCCCTGGTGGGCTATTATCCATGTGGTTTGCGAAATTTTTAAGATAAACTTTATTCTTATATACTATATTTAAAAATTTTTCAAAATAGATTTTTCCATCTTCTATGCTTTTCTATTTGCTGATAACACTGGAATGTTAATCAAATCCAGAAATCCTAAATAGAGTATTGTTAAATTACAAGATAAATTTATTATCAATCTAAACGAATTTATTTACAATCTTTACTATCAATAAATACGAATGTTTATTCATACCTTAATAGTAAGACTAATAGTTACATATGGATTACTTGCAAGTAATTTTCAAACTTCAAGGGTTATTGGCTAATAACCTTTACTCTCAATAAATACTTATTTATACCTCAATACTAAGACCAACAGTTAGATATGCATCAACTGCATTATGTACTTTTTCAAATACCAAACTAAAGAAATTAATATGATTCAAAATAAAATGTTTCGTAGATTATGCAATTTACCTATTCTTAAGTATCTCAAAATTGATATTCTTGCAGAACATATTGCTCAACTTAACATCATGTTTATAAAGAAATTCTAAGTGCATTGCTGATAAACTAAGTTCGACTTTTCATATCCCTACAAATTTGTATGTCAATTCAAGTCAAACCTATTGCAACTTCTCTTTTTATGGATTAATGCCTAAGGCATTTACATATTTTTTTTTTCTTAATTCAATGTAAGCTTTCTGCTTTCAACTCTTTTTTAACTGAGAAGAGTTTGTACATGCTTTAATGAACAGGCATAGTTTAAACAATATCAAAAATTAAATCTATTCACAATTAAATTTTTATATCATTTCTTGTTTGTGTGCATCTCAACAATTTTAGAATAAGTCCGGAATAAATTAATTAAGTCAAATGAGCTATTTAAATACTTTTTGTAAGATACAATTCAACTATATTATTAATTGAATAATGAGAGAAAATAATTAATTTCGACATTTGATATGATTTTTATAACATGTGTTGCAATTATATATTAAACAAGTTTATCATCATGGATTTGAAAACGATTTTTCAGAAAATTTTCTTTCTAAAGAAAATGAACGAAAATTACTTGAAACGTATTAAAAGATAATTGTTCAAATCGATATAAAACTTTAAATCACTCAAAATTATGGTTATTACTATTCTTTAAAATTTTCTGAATAAGGACAAGCAAAATTCTTTGGTATTTACCTTTTCGAAATATGCTAGCTTCTACTGTGCACGAGCAAGATGTCGCTTCTGGAGGAGGACAACTGTTCTCCAATGCTGCAAAAGCACAACCGCAAAAAGCCATCAGAGCTATGAATATCCTTATCATCATTCTAAAACAATAGAAATGAAATGAATTTGTAAAACACTTTTAAATGTTCAAATTCAACTTTTTACCCTAACTGCAATTTTTGTAGAGAAAAATTAAATTAAGTCGAATACATCTTCGTTTGTTTTGCAATTCTTAAAATATTTCAATGTTTTCATTACTATATTCCTTTGAACAGAAAAAAGTTACGGATTGAATCTTTCCAATTCACTGCAGAGGATTGTGAATATGTGTTTTAGATTCCTTAATTATAATTAAAAATTTTAATGAATTTAATCTTTTTTATTAAAACGTATTAATATTTAATTATTGAATTCCGTAGAAAATCAAGGGTTTTCTTTAGATAAAATATTTTTCTAGAAATTCATAACAATGAAAATAAAATAGATTTCTTCTTCTAAATTGTTTTATGAAAAATATTTTTCATGCATTCACTTTTCCAATGTGACTATTTATTGAAGAAACATTAAATATCCACTGTTCCCAGAATTTCGAAAAGTATTCTAAAATAATACAATAAAATATCAAATGTAATTTTTTTTAAAGTACACAAAAAATACAAAAATTTATATAAAATACAAAAATTTATAAAAAAAATACATACAAAAATTTTTAAATATGAATATTTAATATTATAATGACAAGAGAAAATAGTCGTTTGTGTTTTAATATTTTAATTACCATCTCTGAAATCAGTTCAATACATTAACTGAATTTTCTTTTCAGAGCTATAATATGATAACTTGCATAGCATTCACTTACACATCGATATTTTTCAGCAAAATTTATATTCCTAATTGGAGTTATTGTATTTTAAGGAATAAATTCTTAAATGCCGCATATAATAAATGGTATAACCGAAATAATAAATTGGATAAAACTCTTCAGCTGGGAAATATGGATTTAAAAAATTAAAAATCACATAGAAACTCCACGTCAACGCCACACTAAGCTAAATTTGGAGAGAAATTGCCACGAACATCATTGTCTCAAAATTTTAATCTGTATAGTCTATTTTAATCTTTGCAATCATTATCTACTTGTATCGACTTTGGTTCATCACAGCCAAAATATTAAAATACATTATTTGAATATAATTCACAATATTATATATAAATTCATGAGAACGTATCGAAAATTAGATAACAAAAATCTATTATTTTTTTAAAGAAAACACAAAATTAAGTTATTATGAGAAATATAGAAAATATATTTACATTTACGAACGTATTTACATTTATTTAAGTAATAAATACTCATACTAGTGAAATAAAACTTATGCGAACAATGAGATATTAAATTGAAGAAAATAAATTTTTTTTAATTTTGCTTTTGTTTACGAAAATAATGATAACAAATATAGATGATGTGAAGTCTTCAAAATATGTTTCCCAAGTATCTTAATTAGAAAGTTTTATGAAATCCTAAAATAAAACTAAAATAATCTAATATACTAATCATTTCTATACACTCTTCTACTGTATAATCATTATACCTGAAAATATTATTTCAGATTAGATTAAGTAGAACTAGATAAGTAGTAATATTAATTTTATTTTCACGCATTACCATTTTGCAAACTAAAATAGAACGTTTCGAGGAACAGTTGGAGAAATAATTTTCCTCAAAACATCAAGCAAAAATAAGGCAATGAAATCTTAATATTTACTCATAAAATATCTTCTTTGAAAAACAGTCTAAGCTTTGAAACATTTGACAATTAAAAAATGAAATGACAAAAGCAAATAAGAAATGATAAGCAACAAAAATCAACGCCAACGCTCCAGAAGCAACAAAATTCCTAGCATACGTGGTTAGTCCTCAAAAAAAGAATTTTATGTAGGTACAGAGAAGTGTTATTTGTTAACAGTATTGTATCCCAAAAGAGATGATATATTTTTATTCTCTCGAGCCTCTTTCACTATCGTTTTATTGTGCGTGTAGGTACAGATACAGTAAAAAGGAAAAGTATTTTGATAATATATATAAAAATTGGTAAAACCACCATGTTACTGAAAATTTAAATTTTAAACAGGTAAAAATGGTGACATTTCTTCCCAAATTTTCTGGATCATAATATACAAAGAGAAAATCATGGTAAATATTTTTCGCACCGTATACATTGATTAATAATTCTGTCCTGAAAAAAACATTCTACTTAGTGATTCGAGGCAGTGGTCAACTACTAGGCTATTATAATAATCAATAAAGTAAACAGCTTATTTATTTTCTTAAGTCTTTAATGATAGGCTTTAACCAAAAACATATTGTACCATATTTATTTTTCATACAATATTTCATATGAAATTATTTTTATTACAAGTGATAAGAAAAGACTACAAATTAACAAATTATAATTTGTTTATTACTTGTTCAAATATCTAGAGCTGCACAGAAAACAATTTGTGTATCATTTTCCTTATCAATATTTTTAATCTTCTACTTCATTGTCGATTATAAAAGCTGTAATTGCTGTACATGCCCTAAAGAAGTGGTCATCGTCTTAAAGTATTTCTTTATACAATACACTAGATCATTTAAAATTCTTTATATATAAAAGATAATAATCCTAATGAAAAATGCATCACTCTCATTTCAAAAAGTCAGAGAACTCAGTCATGATTCAACAGAAAACAGTTGTGCTGAGAGAATCTAGATCCATTAAATATTCACAATATTTCCTACTTATGTGGTGTAGATCAACACATGAATACATTTTTCATATGATCATGTTCATAATATGAAGAGGTAGTCTGTATTTAGAACCTTCAATGAGCAATAAAGAGCAACCGGAAATTTAATACATTAATGCAGCAGAATACAGTTTTAGTTTTATATATTTATATAAAGCCATTATGATAATGTTTCTTTCCATAATTCAAGGATAATTATTCTTATAAAATTTATTGACTGCATTATAATGTCATCAGTGAACTAAAAAATTAATATTCGCTTAAAAAGATCCTTTAATTTAAATTAACATACCTGTTTTGACGGGAGCTCCTTGTAAGTAATTTTGAAATGTTTCAAATCAATACTTTGTTACCAAAAACGTTCACCTTGACAAGTAAAAATTAAGCTTACTGTTTGTGATTTTCTTTCAGCTGCAATGTGGACTAGATGTTGCTTTATAAATGCTAGAAATGAAAATGAATTACACCTAAGAATTGAAACACCTTTTGTTTTCTAAACTTTTATATTCATTTTAAGATAAATAGTGAATTTGTTTCAGAACTCTTAATCTTAAATTTATTTACTTAAAAGATAATATTAAGATGTATGTGAACACTATTGTGGTATCAAATCGAAATCTTATACATTCTCCAATGCAACATATCTTATCTTAAATAGAACTCGAGTTAATTTCACGATAATAATGTCCTCGCCTTCTATTCTATTCTATAACACTTGACCGTGTAGATGTGTGTAATTAATCTGAAGTTAAGTCAAAATGTAGATAAACTATTGTATGAAAAAAGTAGCAATAGAAATTGAAAAATCAAACAATTTAACATACATTGGTTATTAAAAATCGAAGAAAAATCACAAAAATATCGATAATTCTCCCCAAAATAAGTTAGTTTCAATGAAATTTGAATATGTTGGTAAGTAAAAAGAGCAGAACTGTAGTCGGAATACGTTTTTTTCGAGAAGCATAAAAATGGATGTCTCAGAGCAAAGTGAAAACTGTCACTGCTGATTTCAGATTAGAAATCTGGTACAGCGAAATTATAACAACGGCCTCCAGGCATCATTTGACCCAACAATTTTGATGGAGAGCTATTGGGAGATTAGAGACCTGGACAAAGTCTGATAGAAGTGGATAGATATCTGAATGTGAGTCCGTCTATGATTCATAGACTTTGGCAACAATTTCTTACCACTGATTTTGCATCCAGGAGGTTCAGCGAAAAAGGATCAAGCACTACCCCAGAGCCGATGACCGATATTCGTCATTATGCGAATGAAGGAATAGAACCGCAATTCCAACTCTGAACTCAGATGCTCTTTAGCTGCAAGTTCCGGAAGGTTGTATTCAGATCAATCGTGCGTCGAAGACTTCACGAATGTGGTCTTTATAAGATGGTGAAAAGTCATTTGGGTCCGCTCACGTCACGATATAGATAGAAACAATTGCAACGGGCATGTCTCATGTTCACTGAACGTGTGATCAAGGGAGGGCTATTCTCTTTACGATTGAGTCCAGATTTAGAAATGAAAGCGAGAATAGGTGAATTTACATTTTGAAGTGAACAAAGAACTCGTTTTCATCCATCAAACATTGTGGAAGCGATGCATACTGATCGGGCAACGTTTCTGTTTGGTGTGATATTTCTTTGGATGGACTCACAGACCTCCATATCTATTCCCATGGAAATGTTAATGCTAACATATATAAAGACGACATATGGGATGCTTATGTGTACCCTTATGCAGTAATAATAAATGATATTTTCGAGCTGCAGAATGATAATGTGAAGCCACACAGGTCTCGTATCGCGGATACCTATCTTGAGCAGGAAACAATTGAATGCATGCTGTAATCAATTGTTGTGTTGACCAGCTCGATTTCTGGAACTTTACCCATTCGAATATGTTTGGGACGCTTTAAAACGACGTGTTGCTACCCTCAATCCTTCTTCTAGGACCCTAACCACGTTTTCAACTGCATTTGGAAGAGCAAAGGTTCGCACTTCCTACACAATTAATAAACCGTATAATTGACCATCTCACATCGCTGCATGTGCTCTATTGCTTCTCGGGGGATCATACACCATATTAAAGGTATTTTTCCTATCCAAACTTTCAACTTCCACATGTTTATTTTATATGTTAATTTTTATAAAATCATATTTGTCTGGAGATATCTTTTGATGCTATTTTGCCCATTCCCTTATGTTTTGTAATGTGTATAATTTTTTTTAGTGAGTAAAAAACACATAACAAGTATCTACCACAAATTTTTTGTTGAGACTAATTACAACAACTATTTACATGTTTATTTACATTGACTGCTGTTGGTGGTGATACTCCCACGTAGCCTGACTTCTAACCACCGTTTTTCATCCGAGCTCTGCCACTGGTATAATTGCAAAGAAGTCTTTGGAAATATTCATCGCTGTTTTCCTCGGAATTTGCATTAATTTCCATATATATTACTACTATGGTATATATGATAAACCATAGTGGTTGTGCAACTATCTTGTTGTAAGAGTAAAGCCATACATTCCATTGATTTCCATACATAATTTTTTGCAATGTGATCATTTTTGTGATTTTATCTTGATTTATGTAAATTGGTGTAATATAAAGAAAAATATTTTTAAATTATATGAACATATAACATCGAAAATTCTTTACTTATACAGAAGTTAAAAACTATCAAATGGCAAAAATATAAAGTAGAGTGGGATTCTCAAAATATCTTAATGATAAGAATTTTTTTTATAGTATATGTATGCATAGTATGTACTTATAGAATTCCATATTCTGTTAGTTCAAGAAATTTTTCTCGTCTGTTGTATTAAGAACGGATGCATGAAAAGGAATGAAACTTAAAATTTTAACATCTTGCTAACTTCAAATAAAAATTATATTTTATTTGGTAATTTTGATTATAATTTTCTATTAATTGTAATATTTAAAATTAAACGTTAATCATCGTTGATTTGAACTCCCTGTAATGTTGCTTATACCACATGTATTTAATGTAAGCATTATAACATTTTGTTTAGAAAATCTTACTTTAAAAACGCAGTTTATCGTGTTTGTTTTCCTTACTTTAAAACTGTCTCTGTAGGAGATGGAGAAAAAGTACTTAAATAATCTCAGACAAACTTCTTTCGTTATTATCATAGTGTATTTTTTAAACAATGGTATAAATTATATTTTAAGCAAAATAAAAATATATATTTTTTGTAATACCAATCAATATGAAACGTGTTAGGACGGCGAAGAGAGGAATTTCGACATCAGTATTTAATGATTTCATAACTAAAATAATATTTTTCAAGCGTTCCATACCTCACTCACTTTGTTGATCTATACATAAACTTTAATCTGATGGTGAAAAACTGCATTTTGAATAAAGGTAAATAAATAATAAGTATTTTTAGAAAGTAATCTAAGCGATATTGTTTGTTTGAGTTGAAACTTTCCCCTTAATGGTGCGTACACGTTTACCATAGGTAGATAAAGATTGCAAAAGCTTTCGAGCAAGGGTTTATAATAGCAATAGTTTATAATAATAGTTAAAGTATTAAATATCCTTAACGTTTAACTTTATCTTGAAAATATGAGAGTGATACGTTAGTAATTTTAATGGCGCATGTAAGGCATTGAAGCGTGAATAAAAATGCTTGGCAGTTATTACATATACAATCATTATTATTTTATCATTTTGAATGGTCAACTTGAGATAAAAGGCCAACAAATTAATAGAAAATTTTATATTATTTAATTTTTCTCTTTTATTTTATTAGTATTTGGTAGTAGAGACTATCATACAAAAAATTACTTTGTTTAACAATTCGTACACCAAGCACTGTGGACAATAAGGTCTCAATAAATGCATAAAATTAATCTTTTAAATTTTTGATAAAACATTAAAAATCAGTCTTTTCAATTTGCATTGTTTTGAAGTATAGTTAATTAGATTTGTTATTTTCAACAATGGAAAACATAAATATCTTATTAATTTGTTTATTTTTCATTTCATATTTGTGTTATGCAAAGATAGTTCGAATAAAATAATATTACCATTGATAATAAACATTAAATATTTTTATCTTTCTTTGAAATATTTGAACAGTGCTTTAAAAATTTAATATAAATGATTTTATACATGTAAATATTATACTTCTAATGATGTAATATTTATATCGGTAAGATTTATATCTGAAAAACGCCTCCTTGATAAGTATTCTGTCTTATGAATCTAGTATTTCTTTTTCAGTTCATAAGAATATCGTTTAATTTTCGGCAATATGAATTGAATATTATTTGATTTAGCAATTTCTCTATTTGTATCTTAAAATAATTTTTGCATATCCTTTTAGGATTCGTACTCTTATTATTGTGTTATATTTTGTAATTCTGTGTGAAATTATAGTTTAAATTATTATTATTAACCAAAAGCTGAGCATATTTAATAAATAAATGCTCCTTTTTATTAAAAATTATAAACATATTTCATATTCTTTTTTTGGATAAAGTTGTAATGCCTAAATTTTAAATTACATCTATCCAAAAAAACATGAGTATATTTTTCCCATCCAATTCCAGTAGCTTATTCGTTTTCGAACTCAGTATACTGTCGGATTTTATTTTATTTCAATATTGTCTAAAAAAAGCACTCTACCATTCCTCAATAAAGTCAGAGCATATTTAATAGTATGCTACATGCACTCTTTGATTTGCTTCAAAGTTGTGATGGTTTGTAGTAGCATTAATAATCATTATATTTCATATTATATCATTATATATTACACATTTATAGTAGCATAAAACAACGCACTTGAAAATTATGTTGGATTATTGGCAATGATAAATGTGGTAAGATGTAACTGGCGTCAGTTCTTTATTTATGTATCTTTGTTAAATAAAGATTCCAGGTCTTGACCAGGCATCCTTATCAAATAAACTTTTTTTAGCGCATATTGAAGAGCATTGAACTAGTTGAAACCCATAGGACCTTTTTAGTATGCCAAGTTTAGTTCTTGAGCAAAAAGGTAGAACGGGAGCAAATCAGTTTTGATAAATTCAACACAGTTATTTTTAGCTTACAACTGAGATTTCACATTATAAAGTGTTTTAATTCTAAGTGAATCGTAACACGGCCTTATATCCTATTCGTTCAGAATACGCCACTTTATTTTTATACAACATCATATAAATACTTCCTACTTGTTAAAAACCTACATACTTTCAAATATTATTCAAAACAATTACTGTAGCAGAAAAAAATTACAAAGTAAAAAGAACCTTACAATATGCCACATAAATTTGTCTTTACAGATTTTATTTTTAAGTATTTATCGGTGATAACGATATATATTACAACTGAATGTAGTAATCTTCGGGAAACTTGACTATTCTTTATCTGCAAAGCACAAAACAGTATTAAAACTTTAAGTTTGTCATCTGAATCTATTATACGTGGGAAAAAATAATGAGACTTGCTATTGAAACACATTGTGCTTTAGATAAACTCTTTGATGAATATACATCTCGCAGACTCAGTTTAAACCAAAAAGTATGATGCAAATATTCGTGATGGAATTTTGGTTTTAAAACCATTAATAATATCTCAAAATACATTAAAGTTGGAACAGTGAGAACATCAAGAACCAACAACAATGGAAACATTCCTTTCTATTGAGAATTTTCATTTTCAGTGTTTAGAAAATAAATATTGTATATTATGGTGATCAAGCTTTTATTTATTTCATTGGTTGATCTGTTATTTATTTATTTCTTGCTTGAGATAATTAGTTGTGTTGATCAAAGTAAACATTTATTACTATTCTCAGACCAATCATTTCTATTTGATGAATACAACTCTTGTCCACGATTGGTGGCTAATATTCACAGAATACAGCGTTACAATTCTTATAACTTAATGACAAGTTTGATTTTAAAAATGAAACGTAGTCTTATGTATAGCAGTTAGTGTGCTTAATACTTATTGAATTCATAGGCTGTGACCACCAGCATATTTCACGTTACCTAATCTAGAACCTCAGCGTCACAATATCTTCATGACGCTTCCAGAAAGATCAGCAAAGTGCAATATCACTTACTGAGGTGAGTAATTGGAAGGGTGAGCATATTTATCCCTCATTTGGTTCCTATAGCTTCATTGGTGCTCTAGTAACATGTCCACATTAATCTATGATGATCTACCTCCTTCCACTGGTGTAGAATAGATGTAGAGCGGAAGTTGCTCGCTCAGGTTTGACTGCGTTACATGACCATGGTTCAAAATTACCAGCGAGTGTTCCCGTAACCTTGACGCACAATCCGGGGCTTGCCTGCACAGATATTGTATATTACACCTAATCTAGTATCAGATTCTACTAGTTATGCGGAATCTTTTGAGGTAAGGTGGGTTTCTTCGTAATTTATAGATTTAGGGACAAAGAGGAAAATCTCCAATACTTACGAAAAATATCCTTTCAAAAATATCATTTCACTTGACGAGCGCTCCGACCACGATTCAATTTGAAGTTCATAACAATTTTAAGTCCATATAATCAATAATATATATGTGATTCAATTTTATATTCATAAACAATTTCTCATATTCTGTGCAGCTTAATTTTAAATTGGTTAGTAAGCTAACTTTTAAGTTTAAATTCATTTTATGAGTAAAAAAAAAAAAAAAAAAGGAAAATATATAAACAAAAATTTTATTAATCACACCATCAACAAAGTAGTTGAGAAAAATATCAAAAATGAATCGAAAAGACTATTATTATTCATAGTAAAGTTATTTAAACTTTAAAATATTAATAATTCAATTTCAAAAATAATATTATATTCGTGAGAAATATTAAGTTCTATTTAAAAACATTAAATATTAATTATATTTAACTTTCTGTCTTTAAATTCTTATACATTATATTATGTAAATGTTTTTAAGGCCTTCATATACTTAAATACGATGGTTTGAATTGATTCGAATACTTAAGCGTTGATAAGCATGTTTAATCATCCAAGTTCAGACATAAATTAATTATTATGTTTCCAAATTTTGGCACTCAAATTACAGATAATATTACAAAATTTGTTTTCGGATTAATTAGGCTACTAAAGTAATCGCTCTATTACTTAAATGCATTCATTAGAATTGCATTGCTAATTATCATACTGATTTTTTAAATAGTTTATTGTTTTTATGGTAACAATATTATTATTAAAATAATTTTCACTAACTTTGCTTCTTTTTCTGTAACTTTACTCAAAGTAAAAATATTTTCTAATAATACTTATAACTACTTATTAAAATCAGTTATTAATTAAAGA
This sequence comes from Latrodectus geometricus, assembly GCA_026290005.1. Taxonomy (NCBI): domain Eukaryota; kingdom Metazoa; phylum Arthropoda; class Arachnida; order Araneae; family Theridiidae; genus Latrodectus; species Latrodectus geometricus. The sequence goes on along the minus strand of JAPDSC010123457.1, from coordinate 282,747 downwards.
TAAATTCAAAAAATACTTTCCTCGCTTTCCCATAAAAACTTGTTTATTTACCAAAAAAATATTTGTACATAAATATTTATATACATCACATTTAAAACATTTGTAAAATTAAAAAAAAACAAATATTTTGGTAGTTCACTTCATATTATATTCTTATTAAAAACATGTCCTTCATTTTTATTACCGAATATAAATATATTTCATTCATTGTATAATTTTTAGCTGAATTTATTGAATGTAGTTTATTCAGTCAGTTATAACATTATAAAACACATTATTTTTTAAAAATATATTTATTTATATAATTAATCCCTCAGCATTATAATGATTTAAATAATTATTAAAATCATTAAATGTACAAAAATATTCATATAATCAAATTATTATCTAAAATGTAAAAATTCTTATGCAGCATTTAACATGTATTCCACTATTCAACAGCATTTACTCAACTTTGGAAGCACTCCCTCAGATTTCAACAAATTTCAGATCAACAATTTAAGCGTTACAAAACTGGTGAATAGTCTTTCCTCTTTTGTCAACTGGTGCAGCACAAATGGCAGATATGGCGCTAAGCTTGAATTTGCACACCCATTTCAACTTATCATCGCACTCTAAGAAATTTCCTGTAAAAAAATCAAACATTGAATTTGTTGGCAATATTATAAAAGTTAATCTTGGAATATAATATATCAAAACTTTCGGCTGGCAGCGCCTGAATTGTGAGGTTCCTAGGTCTGTGGGACCCTTACCCTCTTCTGTAGCTGTGAGATGTTTGTGACTATAGCTGAATGCGAACTGACATATTATTGGTTGAAAATTTATAGGGGGAGTGACTAAAGAAAAATTTCATATGTTGACTAAGAAGACATGATTAAAAGATTTAAATTGCAATAACAAAATAGTAAATTAGATATTAATAATAATAAAAGGGAGAGAAATTAATTTAAGATAAAATTACAGCGATAAAAATAAAAATTTACTGATCTTGTAAATATGTGGTGAGTTTAAATAGCTTGTCTATAGGAGAGGGTATAGTTTTAAGTTCATTGAGAAGCTCTCGCACGTTAATGCCTTTGATTTCATTCATTAGATCAAATATTTCCTTTAAATCACTTCCCAGGGGAAGATTTTCAATGGAAGGTGTTTTTGAGTTAGGAGCAGGGTGGGGGGAGGAGCGGTAGCTTGTGCATAGGTAACACCTGTTCTAATTTTGTTAGATGAATTATTAATGGTGTTAGATTTAATAGCTGCTCTTTTTGGCTTAGGAAATGCTTGGCATCCTTTATAATTGGAGGGATGGTTGCCTTCGCAATTGCAGCATTTGGGATTATCAATTTTATCTGAGGGGCACTCTTTCGTGTTAGGAGGGCCTGCGCACTTAACCCAACGAGGCCTCATATGACACATCTCAGCGATATGGTTGAATCTCTGGCAATTGAAACATTGCATCGCCGATTTGGGTATATAATATATCAGATAAATACACAATCAGGGTTTCTTAACGATACATACTGCTCCGTATTTGTAATGCATACCCTTGGCTACGGAGCACTTTCCTTGGTTCACTTTACAATCATGCTATTTTGGTAACCTTTTCTTTGTAAACTTTCAGTGTGTCTAACGCTAATGCTCGAACTCTGCGAGAACATGCAGCAAACGTATTTTTTATTACAATGCTTTGTCTTCTATAAACGCAACTCCGCATTCATACAAAATTATCTTAATTTGTATTTCATTTTAGAATCTATGTAAAAGAAAACTACTACGACAAAAGTTACCTTACTAAAAAGTAAATACTATTCTTTATTGAACAAATATAAATTATTTTAAATGGGGTTTTTATGAAAAAATTTCAATTTTATTTCTGAATTATTGCAGATAACACTTATCATTCTCAGCTTTGTCTTCATGTTTCTACAGCCCAATTTAATCCAATACGAATGGCTCTAACAATATCTTTACAATGACTTAAATGCGTTTACGGGTGACTTCTTTCTGCTCTAGCAAATCAATAATCAAGATTATTAATCAAATTTTATCAAAAGCAAACATCTTTTAAAATCAATCAAAAAATAATCCCTAAATAATTTTTTTATTTTTAATCATAAAATACTGATAGAACTATCAAACTAGCAGAGAAACCACAATAGATGATGGTCTTAAAAAATACAAAAGCTATAGTGTTTTTTACATATAAATCTGCTGTTATGTATGTATGTGAAACTATCCGATTTAAAAATGGGTCTCTCATTTGCTTGTAAATGTTTCAAGAGTAAGGATTATTGATATCAATTCGCGAATAGAAAAAGTTACTTTTGTGAATGATAAGTAAGCTAATTTTGTTGAAAGTATCCGAATGAGAGTAATTTGTAATATTTTGTGAAAAACATCTCACATAGTTTTAAATTGTAAATTTATTTGTCGGAATTTATGCAACGTGCACTGCAACTTATGTGAATTTCTTTTATGGTAGCTTTCATCACTACTAAAAAAACAAATTCATATTTTTTTACATGTGCAAGATTTCTTTTTATAAAACACATGCAGTTTCAATTTTCTTCAAATTTTATCTGAAATTTATATTCGAAAATGATTCTTGTTGTATTCTTCTATTATACAAATAAAATGCTATTTTATAAATAATTCCATTTGATTTCTGGAAAAAGCCTAAAATGTTAATTAACAATTATTCATTTAAAGGCAAAATAAACAATTTTATGTATAAACACAAGCAATGTTTGAAGCAAATTTTCTGATATAATAGTTTATAAATATGTAAATATTTTACTGTATTTAACCATTTTATTAGCTCAAAAATAAATATTTTTAAATTTTGTACATTTTGCAATTTTTTTTATTTGAATGCTTGTTTTACAAGAAATGATTCTGTGAAATGAAACTCAGATCTATTTTACTGTTAGGCGAAATAAATTACTTCTTTATATTCTTTTATCAACAAACAGCCATGGTAAAGGGAACACATCTGCATTTTGTATCAGTGTTTGCTAGCATGGTAAGCATGTGCTATACCTGAATTGGAGGTATGAAAGTTCCTTACTCCTTCTCCAATAAATTATGATTTTAATTATCAATTCCTCAAAAAAAGGCTTCAGCCATTTTTAAAACTATATAATTATTAAATCATGGCATTTAATCATTCTACGTGAATTTATTCATTGTGAATCGAACTTCTTTGGTCAAACTAAAATGGGTTTTTCCCACGCTGACTGAAAAAAACCATAGAGAAGGTTCAAAGAACATTAATTTATTTTATATGATTATCAAGCTCCATTCATATTTGTGTTGTAATTAATATCTTACTATGTTTAATTTCAGATAACAGATATTTACCTTTTAGTGCCAATTCATTCAATTGCGGTAATATCTTTGACCAAGTATCTTCATTGAGTTCGTTGATTAAATTATGATCAAGGTAAACACTAGCCAAGGTAGGCATTTTTGAGAACATATCACTAGGTAAATTTCTTATTTTGTTGTACCTGTAATGAAAAATGCAATTTTAAAATAAATCATACTAAATAAAATAAAATTAAACAGAAAAAATGTTATTATTATCTTTTTATATGTAAACTAAAACAAGTTCTAGTTTGCATATAAAACAGATAATAAATAATAAACATTACATTTGGGAACAATTGCCAACAGTTATTGAAGAACAGAATTTCAAAAATTTGAGGAATGGTAGAATGTGATGAGGAAAATATTTTTGTCCAAAGGTCAAAACTTTTATTTTAAAATTCCTCCACTTAAGTGTAATGTTAGTTTATTGAACCACTATGTAAATGCTTTTTATATATGATAAATTAGTCGGACAAAAATTAATGTCCTCATGTTTAACAATAATTTTCATATTATGGCCGATAATATCTGCTATATCTTCTCAAAGCGTAGACTCATATATGCTAACATTAAAAAAATAGAGTTGATAAAACGAAACCATATTGAAGTATATATTTATTATTCTTTAAGTTCTCAGAAAGGAGCGTAACTTTAACACTCAAAACATAATAAACATATATAAAGGTATTTTCTAATGTGTCGTGTACAAATCAAATGTTAAATTTCTACAATCGATAATACGTTCACAGCCACAGATTTTAAAATACTGTATTTATAAACTCTTAAAAATCACATAAAAAATTTTTACATTTCATTTATTATGAAATCAATTTTAAATTACAGTTTTAAAATAATTTTATTCTTTTATGAAAATTTGAATATATTTTCTGTTATTTCATGCTAATGAATTTCTTTTTCATATAAGAATTCATCTAACACATAATCTATGGAATTTAGAAAAGTATGAAATTGAGTTTACGATTTTTCACAGTGATTTTACCCAGACTTAAGAATACATTGATATTAATTTCGCATATATTAATTATACTTAAACATTTGATTTCATTATACTGGATTATAAAAATATTCTTCTTCAAAAAACTAAATAATAAACATGAGTGCAAAGAATAGAAGAATAGTAGACCAAACTAAAAGTCATAGCGAGGAATGTCAAAAATATATTTCGTCATTTAAAACGAATAATTAATATGCTTAATTTGCGAAGAGAGCATCGCTTTATTTAACGAATACATATTTAAAAGGCATGATGAAATAAAACATTAATGTTTATTTGAAATTCGATAAAGAAATGAAACAATCGAATCTCAAGGACAATCTCAATTAGACTCAATAAAAATTGTTTTATTCAGCACTACAGCAACCATTCAATAGTATCAAAGAAACTATCCGGGTTCATTTTTGATTTCAAAACAAATTAAAACATTTTGGGATGACGAATTTGTGAAGGAGTGAAATATGTTAATGATATTTTGCTTAACCAAAGTAAACTATTTTCGAAGTTAAGTCGATCTCGAAAACGGTGTTGCTAATTAATGAGTTTGGAAAAAACAACGAAGAAAGATATTTTTCATTCTGTTCAAAATTGCTTATGCGAAAACTACTTGTATTTGGATTTTTTTTTCTTTTTGAATACCAACTGATGGACGACTTGCTATGATTGATAAAAAAAGCATCGATAAATTTTCTGATCAATAAAATATAATCAAACAACAAAACTAATGATAGCAGCAAAAGAGAGGATTAAATTTTAATAAACTGTTTGATTCACTAACATAATCGATATGCTGAAGTATTATCGATGAATCATATTAAACGGATTATTAGAATTATTTTCAATCACAAGCACTATCGCACCGATAATTTAAGGAGTTCCTTAAGGAATTATGTGTGTAATATGGTGGTATTGTATAACTTCATATTTGTCAGACAGCTGAATCGTAGATGTTTGACTTATGAATCAAGAAATTGACTTGATCAAGAGTGACATGCAATGACTAGTAATAGAATTATGAAATGATAGATGATGATTGAACTTATGCTTTTTAGTAAATATAGAAAATTCAATCAATTAAATTCATATTTTAAATTTTCACTCTAATAAATGCTTATAACGGTCCAAATCTAAAATAAAGATACATATATATTTTTATATGCCACTAATGGGATTACAATGTTTTTCCAAAGTGGTCCATAAAATCATTTAAGTTGGCCTTCCCTGGCTTAAAAACTTTTCATTTGTGAAAGAATATTTTTATGAAAAATTTATTACTGAAAATTTTGAAATTAGTAGAAAATCAAACTCTTGAAAGATTTCTATGATATTTCCTTGTGTGTGAAATTTCATTACATCCCCTAGAAAAGGTATGGGTTTTACATACGATCATAAATATATATTATCAATACAAGCAATATGTTTTGCAACGTATTTATGTTCGTTTTCAATCCACTAATATATCCCAATTAAACAGAAAAAAAGTTCATTACTTAAGAATGTACTATTCTAAACGATGATTTTCAAATAGCACATTTAATGACGGTCCCACTTGTTGAAAATTGTTTCGTTTATCTAAATTTAGCTCAGTCCGTTATATGACAATATTTTAAGAACCAAAACAGGGAGAAAATGATAAGAATATATTTTTGTAAAGTCAATCAAAAGCATAAATTGAAAAAAATACAATCGCTAACTGAAAAACAAGCAGTTATCATCACTCGCTAATCAAAAATATGATATAAAAACTTTTCATCAATTATATGTGAAATCTTTACCATACTTACTAATTTAACAAATGTAATTTGCAAATACGAGACAAAATAGGAAAAAAAAACAAAATGTCGAAAGAAAATGCAGCGTGCGAAATATTAATGAGTTTATGTAATATAGGACATATATGTACCAATAAATTAGTTTTAGTATTAAAAAGAAATGTAAATCAGGTGGTATCACAGAAAAGACTTATTAATGTTAAAAAGTTTAACATTAATATTCTTAATGTTAATTAGTCAAACATATGTATATAATTTAATAAACAAAACTTTTTAATTCGAGGCCAGTTTTCAAAAGATTTGATTTATTTTAAAATTGTTTTAATTTTATATAGTTACTGTAACTTGTATTATTTTAAGTTAATACACGCACACGTTGAATTCAATATGAGATTTTATTGCCTATCATTAAATTTATCATACGATCTAATTCTTTTTATGTTTCATTCATAATGTTGTGCATTACATTAAATGCTATATATGTGTTTTTAAAAATATCCCTTCAAAAAAAAGATATATTGTAAATGTTGTAGAAAGATAGTTATTCTTAAAAAATTATTATGTGTAAAACATAATTGTTAATAGTTTCATTAAACCATATAATAGTGGTATCTACAATAGTGTTAAGTTATTCAGTTTACAAAATACAGTATGCTTATACTATTTTTTACACATTCTGATATTCAATAATTCATGAAAATATGAAGATGTAACGAACTTATGATTTTTATTTATAAAATTACTCACATATATATTTTATTTTGCGAAGCTTCTAATTTATTTCTTATTCAGGTTTGAATAGCTTTTGTTGATACCAACTTCCATTGACCATTTCATAGAAAAATGATTTAGGCCAAAATTCTCGGGAATACAGATAATCTAACATACATAACTCTCTCTATAAGTCACAGTTTTTTTTTCATATTTGTAAAGAACGTTGTTTGTACTTTCAAATAGTTGATCATTGATGATCTAAAATCTAATATTACAACCACAATTAACATACTTTCATGTATGAAGTGGAATATTGTCTTCATATTCTTAAAGTGACGAAATACACTCACTAAGGGAAAAATGCCATCCATTTTTTTAAAATATATCTAAACATTCATATTGCTAATTTAAATATATCATAATTTTAAAAATTGTTTAAATATCAACGTTTGTCATACGTTTTATAGGTAACTTATATTAACTAAATTTGAAAAGTATAAATATAAATGAATATTTGTCATAAAATCTATGGAATTAGTAAATTAAATAAATTTAAACACATAGATAAAATATTTTATGATAAAATTCTTACGATAATTCTAAGAAATCAAGCTTGTCAACAGAAGAAGGAAACATAGATCGGGATATTTCTGTCAAATGATTGCCTGATATAGCAAGAAA
>JAPDSC010123457.1:234238-265202 GCA_026290005.1 Latrodectus geometricus | reverse complement strand
AAGTGTGAATGCTGTAGACAGTTCATTTTTAGTTGTACAAACTTATAATATTTTCAATGTGCTCTAACAACTGCGTGATAATATAAATACTTGTAGCTTAAGTGCATATATGCAATGACGTAATAAAATTCAAAAATAGTGATTTTAAGTAAGGTGCTATTAAATCTACAGTAATGCATACAAATTCCACATTTCTTACATCTATAAGAACAATTTTCAACTAATAGAGAACTTGATTATAACCTAAACTTTATTTTTCCTTTAACAATAATGCAGTAAATAATAAATTTTAACTTTGAATAAATATTTACTTTTTTTTTTTTCTTTTTTTTTTTTTTTTGTCGTGAACTTTTTATGTATAATTTTTCAGAAGCACTTTATTTTTCTTAAAATGGTTTGATAAAAATTTCAATGGCGGGGAAACTATTTTGGTTTGAAGTAACAAAATGCTTATTACAAAGCACACAAAAATCGTTTTCACTAAAAGTTGAATAAAATAGAATATTATAATTCAGTAATAAAAATTATCAAAGTACACACTTTTATTATAATCAGTAACAAAACTCACAAAGGTATTGAAAATAAGTAATAGGAACAGTTTTATTAGAGGAACAAAATTTATTCGTTTGATTACAGTATTTTATTATTTGTTTGATTACAATATTCTAAACAAATTAATAAAATAATTACAATAAAAAGGAAATATTCTCTGGATTTGTTCATGCTTCAAATCTACTGAAAATGCAATCCTGATGCTTCTTTTTTGTGTTTCACCTAGAACTTAAATCCAGCGAAATTTTCTCAATAAATGCCTATTCAATATGGTGTATTGTTAATGATTACAAAACAAAATGTTACATGAAATGAAATATGATTTTTCTAAAATAAAGGTAAATTGTGGCACATCCATAGAACAAGGATTACATCATCCTTTGAGTATTGATCCTTTGAAGAGGGATCATCCTTTGAATATTGATTTTCAAATAATTTCAAACTTTAATCTTTCTTAGATGCTTTTAGGTAGGCTCTTGGAATTCCATTCTTGTGGGTGCCATTTAATGTTTCTTTGATTTCCTTCCCTTTGTTATAGTTCTTGCGATAATAATCAATGAAAAGGAAAAAGAACAACACTGACAAAAACATGCAGAAATAAAACGTAAGCTTAGAATCGGTGCAACCTATGTAGTACATCACCATCATATAGATTGACATGACAAAAAACTGCAACTGAAAAATAAAAAATATTTTATGTAAGTCTTCAATGTTCTTCAGCCAATATTGCTGGAAACAAAAGTGATTATATCAATTATATCACATTTTTAACATATTAAGTTACTAAAAGGGTCAATCTGCTTGGTGACAATACAAGTGTTAAAAAACTTCTAAGATGAGAAGTATTAATGTTACCCCTTAAACACTTGTGATTTTTTTTACTTTAAATATAACACACAATTAAGAATATTTAAAAACAATTCTTAAAACATAAAATGATTTTTATGAGGAAATAAAATTATGTATAATCTTGAAAATCAAGAAAATTTTCAGTATGAAAAAATTATTGTGTAATTATAACAAATTGTAAAAGTACTGTGAGCATCTAATTTATATATTCACTACTTAAACATTTAAACATCAATTTTTATGAACAAATCAAAGAGAGAGATAATGCATGTAAAATTAAATTTGAATAAATCGTGCCTTTTTTTATTTGCATTAAATTAATATAGTTAGTTAAAAAAAATATGAGAATTTAAAATCGGGTATTTAATAAATATCTTTAATTTTTCTATGAAATATACCTTTCATATAATATTTATTAACGTTTTTTTATTAAATATACATGTTATATATATAATTGATTTCATAAAATCAACCTAACTTTTCTCATGTACATGCTAAGACTACTAGAATATAAAAAAAACTTTATCATAAAACAAAGGATGACATTGAAATAGATCTAAATTCCCTGCTGTAATTAAATAGGAAAGTGTACCAGATATTTCATGCAATTCATTTCAAATGACTAACAAAAATTATAAATAAAATTAGTTTTTACTAGAAAAAACTAAAACATTTCAAAAATATTAAAACTATCTCTTAATTTAGTATAGAATAACCTCTTAAAAGGGTCATAATTAAATAGAATTTCTTAATCTAAAGTTGTGTTCCTGGAATCCTATGCAGTTATACAAAAAGGATCCGAGCATCTGAAAAAAGTTCCTCAGATCCGGATTGTTTCAGTAATTTGGGGCATTAGATCATAGACTAAGGAAAGAATTTACCAACCACATCGTCCGTAAGGAAATTTAAAACAAAGAAATAGCTCTGAAAATCTTCATGAATTTTATAGCATACCTATTTCTTATAAAGAAATGTCTTAATTCCTAAACAACCACAATCATTAAATTTTTAACTAGGATAATTTCCTTTCAATTATCAATTCTTATATCTTAAAATGCATAAGTACTGTATATCGGTTCATACTATCCTTTTTTAAATGCCTTTATTTATATATTTCAGTAATTTTATTTATATATTGTCATCATTGCTATCAATATGAAGCACAAAATTATGTTTTTGATGTGAAACTTATTTTTATTATATAACTCTCGTTTTTTTGGTAGATAATTAAAAAAAAAAGAATTTTATCATGTAAGAATGATAAAACGTATATTCATTCGTGAATTAAAATTTTAGAGACATACAAAATATACCAGAAAATAGACAGTTATCAATTACACAAGTTTATCATTTGTGATCGTTCAAGTTTATATTCTGAAAATTTTTTCAAGTATTCAGACAGTATAATTACCATGGTGAACTACTTTTCTCTATTCATTGGAGACGTTTTTAGAACTGTGAATTTAAATGAAGCTGGTTTTCATAACTGTTTTTAAGTTTGAAAATGTTTACTTTTCTCGCACATTTAAATAAAAATAGTTGTTTAAATATGTTAACAATGTTGGCTGAATAGTTTTCCAATTAAAGAGTAAACTTAATTAAAGAAAAATTTAAATTAAAGAATAAAGATTAAAATCATTTAATTTGATATATACATACAATTTGCAGCCTGGTGATGTATTTCTTCCACCATACATATTTTTGATATTCAGGCCCCAGGGCAGAAATGGCATAATAAGTGTACATTATAACATGTACCGTGGAATTTAAACCCATAAAAAGTCCAAGATATCCATCTAAAAATTAATTATTTGAACAACATTTAGGACACAATATTAATATGCTTTCTATCATAAAATCATCCTACAAAATCTTTATAAATTTTTATAAAACTAAAATTAATTATTTTTATATTACATATGAAACATAATAACAGTATTGATGGCATTAGCATGGAAAATACTTTCCAATGTTATGTTGACACTGTTCCTATAGCAAAAGTATGGTAGAAATTTTTGCATTGTAAGCATGTGGCATTTTAAAAAATAAAGTCCTTAACTAACACAAAGTTTATGATATACTAATAATATAATTAAAACATGACAGTGATAACATCGTACATGGTATGTATATAAATTATAGATGAGGCATTATTTTATATCTGTACTTGTATTGAAAAAATTTGTAATACAAACTACCATGAAGAATGCAAAATTGCTATTTACTGTAGGCACCATATGTTGCAATAAATGCTGCTACATTACTCAAAACATTTAAATGATATTGTAAGTAATTTATAAAATAGCAATATAAGCAAATTTATTTTACATAAAATGGAAGAAAAGAATCGAAAATGCAAAATTTTCTCATTTTCAAATTTCGCAGTATGTAAATTTTGAGTTTGAAGTCAAAGACGTCGCTTTAGCCAATGAATGCGATTTTGCTTTCACAGTAATATAAGACAAAGTAGTAAAGAAAGACATTCAGTAAAACAATGCAATTCAATGAGTACGTCATTTAATTGAATCCGAATCTTGGAGAATTTTTGGCCAGTTAGAATAGGCCGAACACAATCCGAAGCAGAAGTCATTGGAGTTTCCAAAGTGGTATTTAAAGAATCTTGAACTATTTCTTGGAGACAGGAAATGCTGGCTAAAGATTAGGGAAAGGTCTTAGACATGCAATAACACTCAATGAATACCGTTATTTGAATCCAGCGGCTTGGAGAAGAAATATGAATACCACTTTCTTCAACAACACCTTCGCTCGACTGCAAGTACCAGAGGTACCAGTTTCTACGCAAATTGTTTGCAATTCACAAATTGTGTTGCATCCCTTTAACCAAATTTTCTCTAAAACACATTTCATTTTTTCTGCTAAACAAGTGTCATTTTTATTTCATACATAATACTACGTCTGACATTAATGTATCAATCAGATACACAATTCTCCAGATGCCAGATCAACCCATAACCTCAATATCTTTCATTATTTTCATAAGTGTATGTAACTTGACATGGAGAAAAAAATTTGGATTTTTTACCCGAGGAAGAGAATTCCTACATTGTTCATTTCATCAATTGTAAAGACATAAATCGTAAAATTCAGGAAGACTGGATCAGTCTGAAACGCTAAACACACAGGTCGTCCAAAAATAAACCGTTCAAATTTCAATATCGAAGAAATGCATGAGTGTGTTGGTGAAAACCCTGGAGCATCAATTCAGCATCTTCGACAAGAATTGCAATTTTCAAGAAGTTATCTACAGCTCATACTCACAAAAGAAAAGTGTCTCTATGCTTACCAAATTCAATTAACACAACAGCTTAAGTCTAATGACCTTGAACAGCGAAGACAGTTCGTGGAACGAATTATTGAAGATCAATAAACGACAGCTGATTTTTCGAGGCTCACAACTATCTTTATTAATTAAATTAAATTAAAATTAAACGCTGCTTCATCAGTCCAACAATAATGCTGAAAGGTCATGAAATTTCAATAAAAGAATGCGTATGTACCAGCAAAGCCATGGAAGCCTGGCTGATGTGTTATTCCATAAATAATCCTATAATATGTACTTTATGATTCAATTGAAAAATAAAAATCTAAATTAAAACCTTGGCTTAATATTTTTGAGACACTTTATATATATATATATATATTATTTCGTAAGCATGAAACTTACTTGTTTCTGCACGGAATCCAAACCAACCAAATACAGGCACAATTGAATGATGAAATACGTGAAGTAGTGTGATCATATTGAACTTTTTACTCAGCACTAAAAATACCTAAGAAATATAAATATATCATAACGCATTTTGATTTAATTTCCATAACTAACATGTTTGAACTTCAATTGATAAAAAAAAGAAACAATTGGTTTAAATTTCTTGATTCCATATTCATAAAATGGTTGATTTTTACTAGAAAAAAAATTTATGCAGGTGGGAAAAACGAAACTGCTTTCTGAACTGTTTTATAGGTGAAACTTGCTGGGAGTTTTAAAAAGTTTTTAAATAAATGATACGTGCTTTAGGATCTTGAATAAAATTAGACTAAAAATATAGAAATTAGAATTTAGATGATGTTATTACGAGATGGTGATCCAATAAAGTAGCTGTAATTTCTTTCTTTTGTTTTTAGAGGGAGGGAAAATGCTTTAGATGCAGGGAAAAAAAAGATTATTTTTTCGGAGTTTTCTTTTTCCAATTTCCATAAAGAAGTTGATCATTGAAACAACAAAGAAACATAAATTTGGTCATAAGATCTTCACAAGAGTCTTACCTGAGCTGTCACATGAACAGTTAGCCTTCAGATCACTGTTTGCGAGTTTGAATCCCACATAGACGTACATGTTTGTGATGCTTAGGAATTAAGGCTAAACTATTTTTCCAAATGAATTAACTTTCGAATGTAAAAAGTAATCTTAGTTCGACAAACAAATTAAAAATATATCACAAACGCTTTAATATGGTAAAAATTTTAGTTAGCATGGAAAGTATACTCGAATATATGAGCCTAACATCCAAATCATTAGCAAGATTCAAAACTCAAAAAAGAATTTTGAGATTATTCTTTTCTTTGAATACTTCACAGCTTAATCTACAGAAACTATGAATCGTGTGTGTGTGTGTTACGTGAAAATTATATATAAGCCTTTCTATATTATGAACAATATTACTTGTGTCATGGACAATGTCATGTGTTATATTTCATGAACAAACTATATCATGAACAATACCATTTGCTCACTGTAATTTTAATGATATCAACTTTTATGAATAGAAGCAAGGAACTTTATTTGAACTTTGAACTTACATCTTATAAACACTATTTTTCACACTTGTTATTTTATTAATATAATCATAAGCAAAAAAACAGTACATTTGCTAAAATTAAAGGAGAACTAATAGGTAAAGTTTCATAATGTTGATGAATTGTTGAACTTTTCATGGAAAAATGTGAACTATCAAAAATAATTCTGTAAGCATAATTTCAATGCGTAAGATATTTCCAGGAATATATGTGTTAATAAATATGAAAGTATTGATTGTCATAATTCAATTCCATATGTATTTCTATTATCATAAATAAATGGAATTTTTATTTAAGTTTGTTTTTTTAGATTTATGTTTTACGGAAACACAACTCATTTGTTCCAACAAAAAGTATATTTTATTTAATTTCAATAATTGATATGGTATTTTATTTTAAAAAGGATGTCCTGGTATTTAAAATTTTAATTTTTTATACTTTATTGTTATAAGAAAAATAAATTGTGAGATTTGAAATATCATGAATTATGTATTATGTATTATTTTAATTTTTAACTTCTAGAAATTTCTAAATTGGTTGGTTTCGCTTTTAAGTCTACCTCATTCCAATCAATTAAAAGTAAAATATTAATATTTAATGTGAATCTTATCAACTAAAGAATAAATAATGTCGAATGAATGGTATTAGTCCCACTTTACCAATTGTAAAATATGTATATCATCAATATGTTTTATAAATTAATTATTACCTTTACTTGACTAAAACATGTTACACTCGATTTTTCAGAATTTGTTATTTTTCATAATAGATGCGCTATTTATAAATAAATGTTAATGATACAAAACATTTACTTCAATTTAGGAATTCTGTAAAAATATTCGATGGATACTTACAGTGTCTAGAAGCTCAATGAAACGTACAATGTATAATTGATATCCAAGCTCAAAAAGCTGCAAAATAAAATCAATAAACATTTATTTTTCTAAATATACCAATGTGTTTAATTATCAACTAATCAATCAATTCAAGCAAAATAATTAAGTCTCAATCTGTGTTCAATTTTATATTGAATTTAAAATACGAAAATTTCTCGAAAATAATCAAAAAAAAAGTTTCTAGAAAATTTTCTTTTTTAAAAATTAATGAATATATTTAGCTTAGTTGATATATAACTATGGTTTTTTAGAAACAAATTCAATCATGCTGTAAACTTCAAAAACATTTCACGGAAGCTCTTAAAATGAATTAAAAGAAACGTGCGTACATCTCTTACAGTTTTTCGGATAAATAATGTATTTCAATGGTTACAATTAGCACGAATACAATTGTTTCCCTCAAATAGTTAAAGATGTCATCACGAACAATACTAACTTGATATTTTCACTGTGTTCTTAAAGAGAAAGTCCAAATGACCTTTCCTGGTTGTAAGCCGTGCAAGGATGTCAAAGCTGGAGGTCAAAATTCATTGCCAAGAACAATGACTCATAACAATGGCATGACTCACCGTTATTAACGCTGTTGTAAAGAATTCAACAGATATAAGTGTTTTCCTTAATCTCAAGAACATTTCGTTTCCCTTTTTCTTGACTACCGTCTCGCATGACTTGAATATGTGAACCTAGATTGCCAACAATTTCTTGCATAAAACTCTTATTATTTATTTTCTTATATCAGCTGAAGATTGTATTTATTTACTGAATTTATAGTGAAAAATACAGAAAATCATCGCAACTTATATAGTATAGCTATATTAAAATGAATTTTAGTTTTTAATTTTGTTTTGTAGGGAAAAGACAACTTTCGGGGTATTTCTTTTTTACATATTAAAATATAACTCGGTATACATTCTTCCAAACCAATAAATCTTCTTGAGAGTTGAGTAAAAATACACAAAATGTAATGCATGAAATTAGATTTTAAAGAATTAAAATTGTCTTCAATGTTTTTAAGCGAATGTTCCGTCTTTCTTAAATTATTTTTACACATGCATTCCCAGTGATATATATATATATATATATATTTATTTAGTTGAAATGCTACTTGTGAAATATTTAATTTGCATTACATAAATTTAGCTTCAATTTTTAAAAATAACTGTAACTATGAAATATATTTACTTCCGGAATAATGGGGTGTTTACTTTCAACCAATGATCCACAGAATAATTCAGAACGCATAATTAGCAGGTATTTAGCACCCTAAAAATAAGAGATAAAATTATTATTAAAAATATATTCAATTAATCTAGCTACAGATTTTTAAACTTATAAGATATATATATTTTGAATTAAGTATATATTACAAAAAATATCAAGATAATTGACTTTTCATTATGAACATAAAATTAATATATAAAAAATCTATTAATTTATTTAAGAACAGTATTTTTTCCTCATTATAAGTGCAATAAATATATCACTTAAATCCTCACTATGAGTTAAATGCTATTTTCTTGGCTCCTTCCTGCATTTAACGGTGATAAACTAAGCGAATATGAATGAAACTAAAATGAATAGTTACAAATTGCAGGAAAAATCGAATATGTTCATTCGCGTTATATTCCACACCTCCATCAAAATTTAAGATTTTTTTCTTACTAACATAATTTTATTTAATTTATTACTAGGTATTACTCACTAGCTGTTAATTAAGTGATGACTCACCCCTCATATTCTTGAAAGATTAAGGTTTCCTTATTTTTCGATAATTTCTGACTTTTAATTGACAATGGATAATTGATAATTCTTATTTAACATATCATTCAATTTTAGGAAGGAATAAATTAGTAAGTTCATTAAAAATTTCAATTACTAATTGAATACTTCTCCTTCCTAATATATTGAATAGCTTTTCTCAAAATATGTGCAAATAGTTTAGCTTTGCATCTTAGAAAAGTTTGAACATTTCGAATATTTATTATAAATTCACATCTAATTTTTCCTCATGGCGTATATTGTTTTTGTAATTAATTTTTTACTTTTAAAATAAAAATTTCTTAAGTTATATTGTTTTTGTATGAAAAATTTAAAAAATATATATAATCTCAAAGTTTTTAATATACCTAATACTTAAAGCACGTGAAGGATCATTTGTTTGGGTGTGCTTTATCTAAATTGTTTCCCAACATTTCAATGCAGTTGCACTCAACATTTTAATAAACAAAAATATTTCTTGAAACGACATAGATTCGTGACCTGGTTTATATTACAATTCATTTCCTTCCAAAACAAGGAAACTTCGACTTTTTCCGCTTTTTATTTTCCAATAATACGACAAAAATGGAAAAGCAATCAACAAGCTGACGCGTATGGAATAATGAGATACTGATGATATAACGAGAAAAGAAACAAAGCAAAGAAATTTACTTTCGCGAGGAAATAGACGTAGAAGGCAACCAAACTAAAATTGTACACGATCATTAGTCTACGCAATTGTATAGGTTTTCTGTTCTTCATGATTGCTGGTCCAATGAATAAGACGAACAAAACGTAAACTGATGTGGTGATGATCATCGGTGTAATCGAAGACAGGAGGAAACGTTGCCTCAGTGGAGGGTCTGAAAAGAAATTTCAAACAAATGTCACCAAAATTGTAAATATTAATAAAAGTAAGGAAAAAATTCCTTTGAATGAGAAATTTACATACAAAAGATGAAGATCCAATAAATTTGTGTTTTAAACTGAAATGTTTGTTTCTCAATTTTAAATAATACTATATTTGCATAAAAATATTCAATAAAAGACATAAAAAATCACTATTTTTAAAAATTAAATTGAAAACTATAATTTTAAAATTATAAATTTAGCATTTAATTAATTTCACAACATTTTATTAATAATTTAATATCAATCCTTAAATTTAAAAACGTGCGCAGCTCAAAATAAGTTTTCTTAATGAATGCATTTTTATTTAAAATGTGTATTTTCTCCACATCTTAACACTGCTAATCAACTGCAGCCATTTTATCCATTTAGGTAAAATGGCTGCAGTTGATTAGCAGTGTTTTACCTAAATGGATAAAAAAATGGATGATAATAAATTACTAATAAGTGATGAATTAACTATCAATTTATTGACCCTGAATCATTCAATTTGTCTTCCTCATTACACAAAACAAATTAGAAAATTGCTTCAGATATATTCACATAGCATTAAAACATTTTTAATTCACTTTGGATATTTTATTTCAAACACCCACTAAGAACACAATATTTTTAAACTAATTATATAATACCATTTATATACTGTTACATATTTATTTTTGATAATTAAAATCAAATATCTAAATCCTTGAGTTTCATAAAATGCAAGTTTTCAATATTGTACTTTAAGAAAGTTAATATTTATTAGCATGCTTTCATGTTTAATAGTTAAAAAATAAACATCATATGAAACATTATCATGCAAAAGAATCCAAATCCATTCTAATAAAAATCAAACTTCTCCTAGATTTTCATGAAGCGTTTAATTAAAAGTATGAAATTCACTTTTTAGTAATAATGTAAGTTTTTACCTAGAAATTTGAAAATTTTGGAAAGCAATATTTTATTCGAAAAAATCCTTTAATAAACAAAATTGCAATAAGTTCTCATCAAATGAAAATATTTATTTTTTAGGATAAAATTATTTACTCATGCATATTAAATTGCATATCCGCAATTAAATTTATGAATTAAAACTCTTTTTATAAGTAAATTTTAAGAGCTTTAAGAATAGTTTGTGACGGCGCAAAAATTTCTTACTTGAATTCATTTCGATTATTTTTGTATGGTTAATAGCTTGTTGTGTGCATTTTAATATATAAAATTCAAATTAGCTTTGTTTTAGGTATTTAGCATCAAATGTATTTCAAAATATAAAACGATAATTATGTTTAAACCAGTTTAAATTTTAAATCAGCACAACAAATTTTACAACTTAAATTAATGATACATTTTATCAGTACAATTCAGAGTTTAATAGATCTATAATCAACGTACGTAATGTGGATGAATTATGCCAAATACAATTTAGTTAACTTTCTCAAAATTACGATAAATCTTATGATTCTATAGTCTGCGCAGAGGTTAGTAAAAAATACTTTCCCTATATTTTTGACAATTTATATCATTATTACTTAAAATAATCTTTCTTTCATTGCTCGTTACATTAAAGAAGTTTTTATAATAAATTACGTAGTACGTGTTGAGATTGATTGGCACAACAATAATTATTATTGCAGAAGCTTGTTGGACACTATTTAACGAAAATGACTTACATCCTTTCGTCCATAAGCTCTCAAATCTTTCTAAGGCCGTCGTCATTTCGTTCTGAAATAAAAAATAATATAAAATGTAAATATCATTATATTTTTTTTAAAAAAAAAACTAAGCATTTTATTAAAAAATTCTTATTTCATATCTTAAAAACTATATAGTTGAAAACTTAAATTTCCAGTTAAAACAAGTAATATAAATATGTAGCTAAATATGTAACAGATATGTTGTATGATCAGTATTTTATGAAACGTATATTATAATTTTGAAATTGAATTTCATGGCATAATTAAATGAAAACAAAAAAACTTTCTGAGGAGTTCTAAGCCCTTTTCAAGCCAACTTTTGAATTGCTAATTTCGTTAAAATGTCAGTTATATTATTTTAGTCGAATTATGTAAACCAAGCGTTATATTAATGATGATATCAAAAAAATAATTAACAAAATATATATTACAATAAGTATAGATTATATTTACTAGGATATTAAAATCACTATTTAAATATTATATTAAAGAACTTGGATATAGAAATTTATATTTGCTTATTAGTTATAGATATTGTTGAAAATCAAGCAGCAAAAATTACATTTAAAAATAAATTATCCTTTAAAATAATATTAAAATAATAATTATATATTATGTTAAAATAATTATAGATATTAAAATAATTACATTAAAACAACTTCTTCTTAAAATGACAATCAAATTCTGCAAAACAAACTGACTTCAGTTTATATTAGAATATGAATTTAACAATTAAAACGTACATTAAAAACACTATGCTGTTTTTATTAATGCCTGCAAATTGAATACAATCTATTATAAAACTGGTGCTTATTAATAACAAAAATAATAAAAACAATTTAATTTCTAATAAAAATAAAGTATAATTTTATATAAATCTTTATAAATTTGTTTTTATAAAGCGTAAATAATGAAGAATACAAGAAGTTCATATTCGATTACAATGAAACTACATTTATAGATAAATAACTTTCTTTGAATCTTACTTCTTTTCTCTACCTTAAAATCGCAAGTTCATAAGCAAAATGTGTTTAATAGCTTTAGTACGAATTTACATACAAAATAAATATTACTTTTTGTATTTATTTTAACATGAAGAAAGCATAAGCAAATTTAATTTTCACTAGTTTTAGCAGAAAATTATTGCCGGATTAGTTTAAAAAAAAAAAACTGTTTTAATATTTATTCAACACATAACATAATCGAACTCATACATTTTTGTGAATTAAAACAAAGGAAGTATGGCTTTACAAACTACAATTGATCAGAAATAATTTTTTTTACGTTTGACATCACTTTCTCACTTTCTTCCTTTTTATCTGATTACATAAGGAAATATGTGATTTTTATAGAAGAAAGGGCATAATGGCATAAAACTAAACGCATGAAATTGTTTTTTCCAAAATTAGCTTTTTTATGAAATATAAAATTTGGTAAAAGAAATTCAAATCTGCAAATTTTCTGCACTTAATTTAGAAACTTAATTAACGCATTACAAAAACTATAAGCAAAGGAAATTTTAAAGTTAATTTGTGGTGCAATACTTTGATATTTATTCAACACATACACACACATAGAAAATTTATCTGAAAATGCCAATATGAAATTTTTTTTAATAAATATTATTTGATCATGTTTCTAAAATTATCTTATTTATATTAAATCTAGTTACTTAAATATTTATTTGGATAACTTTATCAAAATACTTAAGTAACAAAACTAAGTGATTTTACTTAAGTATTTATTTTATTCTGATAAAATTTACTTGAAACGAAGAAGGTTCATTTCAAAATAGTTACAGAATAATATTGAATCGAAATGCATTTAAACCACTCTTAAATTCTTATTATCAGAAAATATATTATTAATAATGAATTCCATTACAATTTCAGTTTAGTAATTAATAATTTTTATAAACACATTTTAAATAAATTTCTAAAATTTGGTAGAATTTTAAAAATGTTTATAAATTTGGAAACACAATATACAAGTTTTAATATTTTGAATACAGAATAACTACAAAAAAATCATTAAAATCAGAACTTTACTAAAATCTCTGCATTGTCTGCTTACTTAAGTGCTGTAGTAATTGAAGATAATTTATTGAGTATTTTCTCTAAATAGAGAACGAAATTTTCTTCAACTCAAATTAAATTGTAATTATCAATGAGCAAATAAGGATGCAAAAATTTTATAGGTCATAACATATCATATCAGTATTGTATAATAAATTAAAAAATACAATATGTATTTAAAGCATGCAAATACATTTAGCACACAGAAATTTTCATGAAAATATAAATGGTCTTGATTCTAATATATCAAATTAGAAATCCTAATATTCATCTTTTTAGAACTATTTTACACAATAAAGAGAAAAATAAGATTTTAATCATTAGAAATTATCTTTTATCAGATATTTATTATAAAAAAAACGATTATACTATATGAAACCCAAAAAATGAAATTATTTTTAAATAATACAATACGATATAAAGATTATATTACTTGATAATTTTAATGTATAGCTTATTATAAATCGAAAATACAACTACAAGGATTTATTGAATTTCATTGCCTTAGAATACTGAAATGATAAAAGTTATAACAGTAATTACACCCCAATTATTGAATTAAATTCATATCAGATTACTAAGAAAATTTTGAATATTAATTCATGTTACCTGCATATCTACCATATAACTGAAAATGGAATACATATCGATGGTCATCTTTGTTGTCACTAAAATTCTTAAAGATAAACGCTTTATCAAGAGTTTGTTTTGAAAAATAACAAAACTTAGTTGGTTTTTTGCGTTTTATTCCAGGGTGATAGGGAGCTTCTTGAGAAACAATGCACCTTGACTTCTTTCTTAATTTTAACAATGAATTTTCCTGCCACTAAAGGAGGAAATAGGTGTAAAAAGTTTCTATTTATCTTAATTACCGCATTAGTGAAGTAAATATTGAACACAATGGTAATGACATTCCTATTGGCAATGAATGCTCACTACGACTCCTTTTCATTGTCAAAGTGCACTTGAAAAGGATGAAATCCACTCACGCATCAGTAACTATCAACCAAATAAGTGGTAATGAAGAAAGAAAAGATATTCAAAAATGTATAACATGAGTACAAAAGATAAGAAATAACAAATGCAAGGCGGAAAATGTCAGAATTCTAATATTTTCACATATATATGCACATTTATTCAGCGGTAATAGATACTTTAAAATAAATACTGCAACATAATTTATTTTGAATGAGTGGTAGAAAAAAAGCACAGATGTATTGAAAAATATAAAACATAAATACAAAATGTAAGGAATATATTTAAATACAAGCTGAAAAGGTATGAATATCTTTTTAGTTTGCACTCATTTAGGTATTTACACATTTCGAAAGATAACGTCTTGAAAGATGACGAATCTTGAGTGCTTATGCATTCGTGAAACGTACGTGTAAATTTTCAACTTAAAAATGTTTAAAAATAAATAATAAAAATTATTTTCCAATGAGAATAAAATTTGTAAATAAAAATAATAATTTAAAAAGTGCTTTAGAAATATTTAAATAAAAAATTCAATGTAAATTTAATTGAATACGCTGTGTGATTATAACAAATCATGATAATTTATTTTCTACAAATTATAATTTGAATGGACTCTCATAATAGGCTTATAAACTTACAAATCCAAATAAGTTTTCAAATTTGCAAAACTTATAAAAATTGTAAGGATTTTTACTTTGTTTTATATGCTCCATCAAAAACTCTTTAAGGATATTCTAATGTTGTAAATAAGTTAATTATCATATATACATAGATAGATTTGAATTATTTTGTTCTTTCAGATAAAATGTACCGATTCCTTATGAAAATATGTTTGTTGTGAAAATGTTTGTTGTTTTTTTTTTTTTTTTTTTTTTTGTATGAGTTGCAAGCTTTTGTATGTTTGTTGTTATTTTTAACTTTTTCACTTTAACTATTATAATTTCACTTAATAAAATTTAAAGAGATAAAAGTGGAATTATTTTAATGCTAGAGTTTGTTGTAAGTAATTTTTATTCCAATCTTAGTTTCCAGAAAAACGCCTCACCAGAACAAACTTCACTTTTAAGGAAAACGACTTTAAGAAATATTTTAAGAATTCACAGAAATATCGCATTAACTTAGACGCTACTCTAAGTTAAGTGTTGCGAGAAGCACACGTCATAATCTAGAACACAAGCATTTGACTTATGATGTATAGCGTTTTAGTTAAAATGAAGTGCATAAATAAAAATAATTAATTTTTAGTTAGAAATAACAAAAATATGCTTTGATTCATGATTGTGCTAACATTTACAAACCAAAGTCTGTTATAGTGCTCTGACTATATGATAAATAATATCACTCCAACAACGAATTGAATGATGATAAAACAAAATTTTATTTTTCCTAAAAATATATTACAGCAAACTGTACATCATGTAAAACTTTCAAATGAGATTTTTCATCATCCGAGTTAAAAGCAATCCTAATTTTCTTATTTAAATTAAATTCTCAATACTCCGAGTTTGTCAAGTCCTGTTATACATACTTTTTACAGTAAAGTCTCTTTATCTTTGATGTAATTCTTTGACAGTATTCTGTGAATACTAATTTTACTAGCAAGAATTTTTTTGGAGATACTTTTTTTCTTAGCGATGCTTTCAAAACTTCTAGGCGGCACTAATTTTATTGGCGATATACTCTCGAATTGCATAGTCTTTTTACCCACTTTATAAACTATAGAAGAATATTGCTTGAATGCACTTAAGCACCACATCAATAGAAAAACCACACGCTAAGCATTTAACTTCTGAATACGTTACGCAAAGGAGTTTCTTTCAGAAATTACTCTATTTTACCCCTGAAGACTGGTGAGTCACCGCTAAAAAAGGTAAATAATGATAATTTTTATACTTATCACGCTTGTGTTTAAGATTTGAACAACCTTCAGAATTCAACTATTTATCACAATAATGTAGAATCTATGTCACAATTAATGTTGAATAACCTTCACATTAGCAAATTTCAATTATCTTTTTTCAAATTTATGAAATTTTAATTTTTTAAATCTAATAAACTTCATTATATTTGTAAAGCACCATTTAATGTAAATTTTAAAAACATGTTTGCATGTTTACTCAAATTCAAGCACCAAGCATTATTACAAAAAGTGTAAGCCTTAACCTAATCAAATGAGATAATAGTTACCTTCCAATAAATTCTTAACTAACATTGAAACTTGTAAAATGATAATGCTCATTAAAGAGAGAACTAATTCACTAAAAGTAACAAAACGTTTCCTCAATTTAATACTTCCAGACAAATGTATACGCGTGTAACATTTATTAAGGAAGTCTTATCTGTCTTCCCTAATTATTTTGAATGAGAATTTAAGTTACATATTAATTTTATGGAGAAAGTACCCGTGCTTTTTTACCAATTTAAAAAACTTTTAGATTTTTAATTAGAAGTTTAATTAGAAGTTAGCATTAAATTCGAAAAATCTGTACACATAGTGTGTATTACATAACAATAGCATGAAGATTTAAAAGCATAAATGTACTGAATTTGGCAAAACAGTGAATAGAAATTAATATAAGATATGCCAAAAGAAATGCAATTTGCCTTCGTAATTATAATACGGGGAAAAAGAATGGAAATTAGGAACTTATCTATACTGTCATCTTAGAAGTACTTAAAAGTGAATTAAGAAATACCTGTATGACAACACCTAGATTTCTTACCATTTTAGTAAAAAGAAACATTTATTTATTATTTCAGAAAAAAATATTACTTTTCATTACATTTTTACTAGTAATTTTGTTGCATTAAAGTAAATTTAAAAATAAAATTATTGTAATTATACAAATAAATAATTTAAAGGCATTTATTCGAAGAAAAAAACTCAAATATTATATTTTAAGCTATTTATTTTAAATAACTTTAATGCAGCAAAGATATTTAGCTAAAAAAAAAAAAATAATAATAAATGAACTCATATTAACTAACATAAAATGAAAGAAATTTCGAGAAATAATTTCCATTGGTCTCAAAATTATTAAAGAATAGTTTACATAGTTTTTATAGCAAAGCATCGTTTTGAAACTAAATAGGATCTCTTCTATTTGAATTAATTCTATTATAATGACAGTATTGAATATTATACCCCTTCCTGAAACTGAAGTGAAGTGGAGTAGAATTGTTACTAAATTGATAGCAACTTGAAACCTTCTGCAAATGAAATCCGTTGTATATACACATAACATTGAATAAAATAAAATTTTTGCATTGAAAATTTTAAAATCTAAAAATTGCTTGTCATTGGGATGTAAAATGCTATTTAAATTTTTTCATTAGTTTTCACCGCAAACAACTTAAAAATTTAAGACTTTTGAAAATTCGCCACATTGTCTGTTGTTGATAGGAAAATGTCTTGAATTATTGAGTAAAAGATCTTGAATATGAAAAAAATGAAAAAATAAAACAATAGGAAAATTATATAAATATCGATATGATAAAGGAATGTATTATGGTACAATTTAATAAAAAAAATATATATCTAATCATTTTTTACCTCGTTTAAATAACGTTTTGAAAGTATATCTTAAAAATGTGTGTGTGAGAGAGAGAGAGAGAGAGAATTTGTATAATTTATAATATATCTATATTAATCTATAAGAATAAGAAAACTATTCAAAGGAATAAAGATTCTACAACAAAGTGCATGAAAAATATTAAGTGCTTTTTCGATTCCTATGAAGTTTGATCTGCCAGATTGATTATTGGGGGGGGGGGGGGGTTGGGGCTCTAGTTTATCTAAACTATTATCCTCCAACCACTTTTTATATTAAAAAAGCGATGCATTTATCATTTCTCACGACCTATTTTCTCTTTGCTAATTGATTGATAGTAGATTGATATCTTTTGTTAACAAAATAAATGCTTTTATTGGTTTGATTGAATTTTTTTTTAATAAATCATATCATTTCAATCATAAGGCTTCATGTTATTTCAAATACAGGCGGGTGCTTCTTTTAGGTACATCATTATGTGATTCATTGTATTTTCAAATATTCATTAACTTTTAAATTAAAAAAAAAATAGTTGCATAAATTCAATTCCCCAAACGACATCGAACTTTATCATTAAACAAGATTGAAATAGTTTTATTTAATAATGTGTTTATATGAATAAATTTATTTCTAAAATTAAATTAAGCGAGGTCCTCATGTAAGATTTCAGATGACAATACCCCGCCTTTTGGCGATTACTTTTAGTAAATGGAAATGAGTGACAAAGAAAATAACAATTATCAGGTAATCCCAATACCACAAAAACAAACAATAATTTCATGGTTAATAATTTTAAAAATAGTTTTCCTGAAATACATGTTACATTAGTTTAAAACAAAGTAAATTCTCCATATATTACTCTTAATTTCTGTATACAGGAAATTTTTTAATGAGAACATCGTAAATTACACGAGACAATACTTGCAAGTGGCGGATATGCTCTTTGACCTAGATTGTTATCACCTTAATGCGTGTAAAAGCATGCATATTACGCTTCACAATGGAAAACAACAGAAACATGCTTCTCCAGTAAACAGTCATCAAGTTCAGTTCATATCAACAAAGAAATTACAATTTTCCTTGTTTCGAGTAGTTTTTTTTTATAAAACTGAATGCTTAATAATAGGAAAGAACATCAAATAACAACATTGCTTAACCTTCAATTTTATATTTTCAGGAACAGTGGGTACTGTTGTTGATCTCTTGCTGTCCTCTGGAATGAAATAAATGCGAACATAGTTCTTTTAGAAATTTCTAAATTGAAATTAGAGGAAATTTCTCTATTTTGTATATAACAAATTTATTTATTTACCAAAATACTATGTTATTTTATTACATAGGTTATTAGTTAAATTGCATATTATATTTTAATTTAACTTATTAAATGTCGTAATCCTTCTCCTAGCTATAGTTTTAAAAAGAACAAACCGAAATTCTATAATTTTATTTAAATTTTTTTAATGAAATATAATTAATAAATTTGCTTATAATTTTTTTTTATTTTATTTATATTGTTTGAAAAATCTTTAGCAAAATTTTTTAGAGTAAATAGATTTATGAATACTATTTTTGAATAATGTTAAAATGGTTCATTTTGATTTTTTTTATATTTTGCGTTTTCGTAAGAATTCTGTTTTCTCACTTTTGAATTAATGTATTCTTCGCTTCAAATTTATCCTAAATTATTTTATTACATGTTTATTCAACTCTACAAAAGTATTCAAAATGTTACTGAATCATAATTCAGAATAATGATATTTCGAGTCAATCATGCAGCCTGAATAATACATATAAGTAATCATGGTTTAATAAAAATATCGCTCTTCATTTAAAATATGAAATCTGTGTTGGACATTATAATCAGTTGCTTAAAATGAGATTAAATTTTAAGCTTGGCCTACTAGATTTATATTTGAAGCCCTTATTTCAGAAAAAAATTCTAAACATAAAAATGAAGCTTAATTTTTGCTAAATTTCTAAAAAAGGTAGTTTAATTTCTGTTAAATTCATAAAAATGATAACCTTATGGAAATCTTTTGTCTAAGTATTTATTTGGTTGATTCTTGGTTCAGAGAGAGAGAGAGGCTAGTTCACACACACACTATTCTTGTATTCTAATCTGACTCGGTTTGGTTTTACGCTCAAGGATTCGTTTCTTCGCACAAGATCTAATTTAAACAAGACTTGTAAGTTAAAATAGACTCCAAACCATTATGAACATCCATTTTCGAGGTATTAATCGAACAAATGGAAGCTGAACAGAAAGCTTGAGCAAAACTCTTTCTGCTATGAACTCGGCTAATTTTACCCAATATTCAATTTAAAGTAGATTCCGTACACTGGAACTAGAAATACCCATTTTTTAAATAAAATTGGAACCCATGAATCATTGTACTTAAGCCCTAACCATTCAGCTATTACTTTAGATATAATTATTTGGGTGTCTATCTCGTTACATCTCTTAACATGACATTAAATACCGTTTCTATTTTCTTGTAAATAAAATAATGATAGTTAATTGCTGTTTCCTTGTCTTGAATCAATGAAAAACTTCATCTACAATTAGTACAATAATTATCATCTGAACACAGCCAAATAATAAATTATATCGCCAACAAATAAATCCATATTATACAAATAATTTTGAATTACAGTTAATTATTTTCAACTGTTTAATATTATCTCCATATATTAATCTTATACGATTCTGATTTGTGATTGGTTCAACTCTATTCAAATTTATATTTAAATTCATAACATTTATAAGTTTCCATTTTGATCACATCTGAAACATATTTGATTATTTAAAAAAAACGAGAAAATTAAATTTCTAATTTAATTACATCATTAACCATTTTATCAAAATAAGTTTCGTCTGTAATGAGACTCTGATAGTTCAAATTTTACACAATTATTACTATCATAAAATTAGTTATAAAATTGGTATATAAATGATTCTTGCAACATTTTATAACTTAAAAATATTGCAATTCCTTTAAAAAATTATGCTTTCCTCAATTTGACAAAATGATGTTTCTTATCATTTTCTTATAAATTTTCCTTGGAATATTAGACTCTGAACCCTCATTGAATAAAAATCATTAACTAATTTTTATTTGTCCTTTTATTTTGCTTGAAATATTATTATCACGTGAATTACTATTGTAATGGTAAATTTTATTAATCTTTTGTTATTTTTAAGAAAATTAATAAAAGGAAAACGTAATAAAACCCTAAATGAAAGGAATTTCGCTTAGAAAATAATTTACTATCAATTTAAAAAAAAATCATAATCAAGTCAGAAATATTTTAAGTTTATTTTAAGTACCAATAGAAATCGAAAATGTATAATTGATTAAGCATTTTTTAAAAAAATGCACATGAAAAGTTGATTTATAATATTTAAAGCATTTTTATTTGAAAACAAGATGTTAAAAAAATGAATATTCAGCAGCTTGGACGGAAAATTGATAAGCGGAATATTATAATTTATAACATACGTAACTATTATTTTAATACTAATATAATATTATTTTAATACTACTATTATTTTATTTATTTTTAAAATATGATTTTCGTTATTTATAACAATAAAAAGAATAATTTTCACAAAATTAAATAATTTTAGAAATAGAATCGTGGATTCTAATTTTGAATCATTATAAACTAAATTAAATAATAGTTTTACGACTAAAAGAATCACACACATAGAATAAAATAAAATTTTTATCAAAAATCACACACACACAGTTGCAAATTGAAGCACAACTCATTCATTTAACTTATTTATTTCTTTAAATTCTTAATAAGAAAAAAGTAATTACAAGGTAATATCAAATATTCACATGGCAAAAACATAAAATTAATTTTAATGTAATTAATGTTACTAAAAACTTACACCAAACTTATAGTCCATAAAATAAATTAAATTTATGTATACTATAGTTTATTTTTATTTACGGCATTAATAAAATTTAACTTAGATTTTCACTTAACAGTTTCCCTGCATGAAAATAAAACCATTCTTAAAAATTTAAATCAGATTTAATTCTCAAATAATATTTAGATTCAAATAATTTCCATGATTGATATAGTTCCAATAATAAGGTTTCGTAAAGGTGAAAGTTTCACCTCTAATTTAAAAATAACCAGATAATAAAAATCTAGTACAAAATATGCTTTAATGAAGGTATAAGTAATATAGTGATAATATATTTTATTCTTAATGCCGTAGGTAACTAAATATTAAATAAAACAATTTTTTAATGCTTAAATGTTTCATTTGCGTTTATTAAGATAAATATATATTTTCAGTTAAAAGCCAACTATCGATTTCGGTTGAGTTAAAAACAAATTTAATAATTTTTCCATTCTCTTGTATCACAATGGATTCAAAAAAATGATAAGGATTCAACTGAAATGATTCGAATATGAGCCATGTCCCATTTTTCGTCCAAAAAATAATGGCACGTTGCTTTCAAATATGTTACATTTAATATAAGAAAATACAAAGATATATAAAAAAATCAAATTTTAATAACTATTATGCAATAGTGCACATTATTCTGCAATTTGCAATATTTATTTTGCTTTCTTTAAGTAACAAATTTCAAGTTGCTTAAAATGTTAATTTTACTATTGTGTAATTAAAAGACATTAACAGTTAAATATGCCAAAACGGATAGTGACATCAAAAATTTTCATATAACCATAGAAACATGCTGATTTTATAATTCAATAATTTTGGTCAATAAAACTTATAATATTTTAAATATTAATAAATAAATTGTTTTAACTAATATAAGATGTTTCTATTTAAATATTCAAATATTTTTGAAAATAGGTCTTAAGTTTTTAAAACGATTGCCTTTTACATGGTCCTGGACATTTTAAATGTTTCAAAATAATCAATTTTGACATTCTTTTAAGAAAATATTTTATTTATTTCAAATGCCTGGATAATTAGCTATGACATTGTTTACTCCTACTGTTTGGCACAAGTAGTCAAAATGATGGCAACTTGTATAATGCGGCACTCAGTGAATGTGCCATCGTAATCCCAAGAGTGGTTTGGTAATCAAAGAGAAGAAGCACGGAGTATTAAAGATCCTCAGTTTAAGCCGGTCCTCTTAGAGGCATCATGTGTCTTGAGGGACATTGAGGCCTATTTTACGTACCCCAAGAACATTAAACTATTACTTTTTAAATGTTGTACCATCACCAGCATATCTTTCTGGAAAAAATGTCTTTTTATATAAAACTATATTTTAACTAACTTTTATGACTTATAAAATTGTTGTCAAATTAATATTTATTAATTTTTTTTACTTCAAGAACACAATTACCATATAATTAATAAAATATAAAAATACTTACCTTTTATTTGTAATAAAGATTAAGGCTTATGACTGCAGTGCTAAATTTAGAAGTTTTCCCCCATAAGATTGTAACAAGACCAAATGGAACTAATTTCTCTCAATCTTAGCCCGCAAGTAGAAAATATCCAGAAAATGTCAGTCTTAAATATGCGTTAGGGAAAACATTATCTTAATCACAATTTTTAGTAGTTTCTTTGTTGCTTTGCATTATAATCTTTGCGTGTTTTAACCAACGACGTCACTTTTCGCAATTTAACATACTTAATTTCTGACCGCAAAATATAAATAAGGCAAAATCTTAGGTTAACGTGCAGTTTTTTGTTGCGAAGAACATTAAATTATGCACTGTATGCTTCCAATTATTCAGAAATGCTCTTTCTTTCCGTTTGTGAAATTGAATAACTGCTCTAATATTACTAATATAGCATTGTTTTTTGTTAAAGGAAAGTCTTAGTTAGCTTGACATGAGCTCAAAATCATAAAAAAAACAATCAAATAATGTTTTACCAAGAACTTTCCCTTCTCTCGCACCAGGGTTTCAAAAACAACGGTATTATGTTGCAAATGGCAGTTGCCTATTTTTTCCCTTTAAAGAAAAAGATTGAGTCACGTCATTAAATTCAAGATCACTGTTTTTGCAATAATCAATTTTAAGGACTTCAATAAATGTTTTTAAATACAGTTAGATCTCGATAAATAAATGAAGCCTACATTTTTAGAGAAAAATTACTGTTTATGAAAGTAAGAAATATTGATTCTTATTAAATGTATGAAATTTTTGATATGTTATAATCATGCGAAGTTAAAATATTCGGTTCATTTCGTAGCAAACTTTCGTGAACTTTTATGTATCTCTGTCTTCCACCTTCATTTTCCTTTTTTCTAAGTTACCTTCTGAAAAATCTTCCAAAAATGTTTTATGCTGATAAAATGGTTGGTAATATTCATTCAAGAAAGAATCCTGAAAGATATTCCAATAACTAATTTAATAGTTATCATTGTTATATATATATATATATATATATATATATATATATATATATATATATATATTATAAAACAACAGATATATGTTGTTTTGCACCGCACAAAATAAAGTCTCATGTATAGGCAAATAAATTAAAAGAGGTGTGAAACGATTTACATTCTTTGCAGTTGCGATGTAATAAATATTGAAGTTAAATATCTATTCATCCACTTTTCAATGCATTTCGATTTAGTGGCGTAATGTGTATCGCTACCGTAAATAGGCTTTATGTAGCAAGCTAGGAATATTTTTTAAAAATCAACAAAAAGAGTCATTATTTTTTAAAGAAAATGCACTCACAAGGAAAAGAAAGAATCCGATTATGCACACACTTTTTTTTGCCCCTCGTCATACTTTTTAAAAAATCTTCAAAAAGTAGTCATTATTTGTTAAAGAAAAAAAAAAACACACTCGGAAGGAGAAGAAAGAATTCGATTCTGTACACACTTTTTACATGCCCCTCGTGATTTATTTCATTCCTTTCACGTCTGTCTCCAGTATAAATATTTTTTTTTCTAATGACGGGCAACCTTAAGCAGGAAAGTACATTAGCCCATTTGCCGCAACAACGCCGAAACTGCTACTCATTTTATCGTTACCCGGTGGGCACCTGTGAATCAAGTCACGGTGGTACGAGTAGCATCTCCCACACCACACCACCACAAACCCGTTTATAGGACGGGCCACATTCATCCATCATCTGAGGAAAGGACAAGAAACACAAAGAGAGAGAAAGAGAAAGTACATCCATGCCCAAGCCAGGATTCGAACCCAGGTCCTCCCCATCCGTAGCCAGTTACGCTAGCCATTAGACAAGTTGGGCGGCCCAATATAAATATCTAAGTATATATTCACACTCTTGCAGAAGACATATATTTTCCTGGAGATTTCTTGCGTCAGATGTTGAACCTATTTTTGAAACATAATTTTCAGTTTACTGGTGATTTACGCCATGAAGCATGGTAAATCACCAGTAAACTGAAAATTGGTGTTTACGCCATGAATGGTGGCATGGTGGTTTACGCCATGAAGCATGGTAAAATATATATCTAAACCCTATTCAAAACTTGTTTCATACGATGAACAAACGAATACAAGCTTTATTACTTACAAAAGGCATTACTCGTAAAAATTGCTAGGGTAACTTAATATAATACATAAAACATTTTTAAATCAAATTAAACAAAAAGAAAAAAGAAAAAAAAAAACATTTTCTTTGAGAATACTAATATAACAGAGAAACTGTGAATAAACGTTTTATAGTTAGACAAATTACAGAAAAAATTCATAAATATAATACTGATTCATACAAAATTTTTATCAATTTCAAATATTCATTGAACAGTATTAATAGAAGATAATTTTTTGGAACTATGTTTACATTTGAATATTCATAAACTTACATAAATTACGAAAATTACGATGAAAAGCGTTAAAAACCACTATAAATAGAAGTAAAAACATTTAAAGTCAACAAAGGTCTTAAGCAAGGTAATTCATTATTAGCTGTGATTACAAGGTAATTCATTATTAGCAGTGTTACCTTACATCAAGCAATTGTATAAATCAATCAAATACTCACAATATTTACAAAATCAGAAGATATAGATGATATTGTAGACATGCAAGAGCAAAATATAATGCAATTAAAGAGAAACTTTTAATTAATATTAAATAAGTTTCGTTACAAATAAAAATAAGCTTAAATTCATGATGGTCAAAATCTCAAGGAATAAAATTAACATAAGTTCGGGACATAGGTAATAAAAATTTTACAGGGCCTTGTACTTTTACTTATTTAGAAAATGAAATTAATAATAAATGTGAAATTCATGATTGCAATAATGAATCGATTGAAAAGGAAGAGTGAAATGCTAGAACAGAATTCTAAAAAGTAAATTAATCTCGAGAAGCTGCGTAAAATGCATGTATGCAGAACTTTAATAAGACCAATAGTTACTTATGTATCTAAAGCTTAGATGTTATCAAACGAAAATGAAAATATATTGGAATATTAGTAAAGTTTTTAAATCCATAAAGTCAAATAACAAGTGATAATGAAAATAGTGGCCTGATTTGTTAGGGTATCATTCTCATTATCCAAAGGTCGTATCTTGACCCAACCGAAGATCCTTCATATTCACATATGGCGGCCTGGAGCACGTATATTATATAGTAGTATGTCCTCCATGGGAATGATACCTCTGAGGGTCTTCTTTTTGGTTTCTGCTTTTTAATTACGGAGACTCATCCATTTCAAGGTCGCAATGTCACGCCCATTCACCAACTATATAAAAGTGCCATCTCTTTCGCCCCTTGTGTTGGTGAAAGGTGTAATATTCAATAGCCAGGCATAGCATGAAAAAAGAGAAGAAAAGATAAGATTCATCGTAGCTTGAAGTAATGCTGGAAAAGACACAAAATGAGAATCTGAATCTATTGTAGATGTATATTTGATTATATGAAATACACAAATGTAAACAATTAGTGTGAAATAATATATTCTCTTTTAATACAATTTCCATAAAAATATGGCAAATAACATTATTTTCCTTTATGTTACAAAATAGTCACTTATATTTCCCATTACCACAAAGCAATTGAATATTTTGTTAAAAAAAATTCATATATTTCAATTACAAAATTTTTATAAAGTTTTGTCAAGGAGAATATACATGCGCGACAAAATCTTTTCTATATAAAGTTCGTTGAATTAAACAATTTAAGATGAAACATATACGAGTTATTCAACGTTTAAATTTGAGTTCGCTATCTTTTTTTCATTATAAAACGTAAACATAATGAAGCAAACATATCTAAGCAGATTTGTTTGCATCCGTGTCTAAATATTCAAAGCAAACTTAATCCGAAAAGAACAAGAGGTCTGATGAAATAAGTTATGCATCATTAATTTTTAAGTAAAAACAATTGAAAAATGAACTTTTTCAATTGTTTGTACTTAAAAATTGAATTTTTGAAAATTATTATTGAAAAAACTAATAGAAAAATGAACTTTTGAAACTACATAAAATACAATGCAAATAATAACAATGAAATGGAAAAAACAATATATACCATTAGTTTGGAAAGAAAAATTATTTGATCAAATTCAAATATGGAGCCCTCACATAAGTATTTATTATTAAAAAGCAACCAAAAATTATAAATATAAACAAGTAATTATCAAAAACATAGAAACGTCATTAAAAAATACAAGAAACTTTATTAATAATACTTGGTTGAAGTTTGGTGGATGCAACCAGTTAAATAGATAATAAAATATGTTTGTTGGAATATTGCATAATTGCTCTTGAGAAAAATAATGTTATGTAGAATGATATAATTATGGATAACTTCTTTCTCTTTCTCTAAGTATTCACAATAAAAGAACAATAGCATTCAAATTTCGTGATTTGGCTGGATATCTGTTTAAAATGTTTTGATTTAAAAAAAATTATAATATAAGATTCTGTGATTATGAGAATAACGAGAAGTTTTGCATTTTCTTCACATTTTTAAACTTAACCATGATATTTGTATAGCTCCATGGATCTTAATGTCACTATGATTAATAAACATTCAACTTCAAGAAATGAAATTCTGGAGCTTGATAATTTAACATACACTCAGGAAGGAAATTTTTTGTGACTTAATAGAAAGTAAAAATCAGTTATTTGTTTTTTAATATAATCAGCTTAAGCAAACAAATTGTTATAAAAATCATCAGCAACATTGGCAAGACTGCCCTTTGAGAGCCTATGCCTTCCTCAAAAAATTCCCCATTCTGTCCTTCTCCCAGTAATTAATTTCCAGATCTTTACTACCTGGGTGACATAAAGTCTTTGTCCACGCAGTCTTTCCATCTCTTTTAAAGTCTTCCCTTGGTCTTTTATTGAAGAAGATACACATTAAAAAATCTTAATGCTGTTCGTTTTGTGGGTCATTCTTACTACATACCCTGCCCATCTCACTCTACTTAGATTTATGGATTTTATAACATCATCGCAATTAAAAATCTTTTTCTCCAAATTCTATAATCGAAGACAGCGCCAAAGATGGTTCACAGGGCCTTCCTTTCAAAAGCTACTAAGATCTTTTCTTTTTTCGTTAAGGTCCATGTCTCTTAGGTATAAATCAAAACTGACTAACTTGATCAGTACCTCATACAACCAGATCTTAGTCTTCCTTTTTATTAAATGAGATTTATATATAAAAAAACATGTTAAATTACATGTAAAAAGTAAACACAGACAAAAAGTAATAGTAATGTTTACCTATAGTGTATCCGTGCAAATGTTAGTTACATTTACCTTCAGTTGCAATATATGACATTGAAAATGCAACAGTATGAGCTCTTAATCAGATATATAAATTGCTCAATATGCACCAAGTGATATGAAGACCGTTGATGTGGATGCGTTGTGCTCTCGGACAGAGTATGCAAATGATATGAAGTCCTTTTCTAAGACAGAGATCTATTTTACTGGTTGTATCCACCAAATTTCAAACAAGTTTTACTAAAAAAAGTTTTTTTGTATTTTTTTTCATGACGTTTCTTAGATTTTGATAATTATTTGTTTTTAATTATATTCTTCGACAAACAGCTCTTTTAATAATAATTTCACAATAATTCTTTTTGCTTATTTTTGTGTTTGAATTTGAATAAATTATTTTTGTTTTTAAATTAAAGATATTGTTTTATTATATGAAATAAACGATCTGCGGAGTCAACATCTAGTTATTTGGATCCATCGGCCAGAATAATCTTGCAAATTATTTTTCTATCCTAAAAGAATCAGTACTGATAGTGCTTAGATGTTAAAGACTGATAGAAACTTCTGGAGAAAACTGGTATTGGCAAACAAAGAATATATCTGAAATGCAGTGCTTAAATTTCAGTAATGGTTTACATTTTTTCCCACATATTAAGGTTCAAAATTTAAAATATGAGCTATCTAAATATCAGGAACACTAACATTTAAAAACAATGTGTTTCTACCCATAAACAACGGCTTTTCAGAAACAATTATAAAATATCCATTTGTATTAGGGAAGAGGCAAAAAAAATCATTATAGTTTTCCAAGTATTATTCTTCAATTATCCCATTGTTCAACAACATTTTTGTCGAATCATTTGCAACCAGTTATTTATAACGGTAATAATTGCTCCTTGAGAAAAATCTTTTTTGGGCACCTTTTCCGGTATAAATATAACAATTTAAACTCATTAGAGTTAGCTTATTCAAAAACTGCTGTAATTACTTTTCATGTTTCCAAAGTTAGAACACATGCAGTTATGAAACATTATTACTTGCCTTTCATATTCTCTTTTCCAAACCACGCATATTTAATTAATAATTTCTTACTTTTATTCAGCAAAACACATTAAATGATTGATGACTAAACAAAAAAATGAAACTTTAAGAAATGTGTAATCTAGCGTTAATGATATTTTCGTACTCAATACATAAACAATGTTCTGGGAATCTATTGATTGAGTTTAATACCATACATATTTTATAGATTTCAAGTTTAAAATTTAAAAAATTGTGATGCTAACAAAAATTAAAAAATATTTTCAAAAGTATTTTACACTGTCTAGCTTGGCATTAAAATCTACATAAGGTGTTAAGATAGTTTTGTACTCAAGACTAAGATAGAGTTAATGTATCTTTGTCACTGATTAATCTCTGTATAAATTAGTCCTTTTTAACCAACAAATACTTTCAAACATCGATATATCTTAAGTCAAATCTCATTAAATATAATTATTTGCTGATACAATTGTTTCAAAATATTTATTATCCAATGATAAAGTACTTTTATAAAGATATATACA
Source organism: Latrodectus geometricus (assembly GCA_026290005.1). Lineage (NCBI taxonomy): Eukaryota > Metazoa > Arthropoda > Arachnida > Araneae > Theridiidae > Latrodectus > Latrodectus geometricus. The sequence continues at coordinate 234,893 of JAPDSC010123457.1, read as the reverse complement.
TTTCAACAAATATATTGTTAAAAAAATTTAATGTAAAATAATATAAATGTAATCATTTAAAAATAGTAAAAACGAAAAATAGAATGAATGCGAATATAAATAATATTTTAATAATATAGTTAAGTAAAATTCTAAAAAATAAATGTTTTTCGTAATTAATATAACTTTGATTTATGTAAATCTTGAATTTTCTTTTTAAATTTTGTTAAAAATAAAACAGCTCTAATGAATAAACTTTAATTTGAGTTACATAAGTTTTATGTCATGTATTTATAAACTTTTTTAATGATTAAAATGGGCTAAGAAGACATTTTTACAAAATAAACTAGCATAATGAGTGAAGTTAAAAATATGAATAGAATATGCATATGTAAGTTACATGTAAATATTCTTAGTCAATATGAGTTATTCATTCTAAGAATACGATTTTGACTCATTTTCACCAAAGTTGATTACTGCAGTGCCATTGTATGGACTATAAAGCAGAAGAAAATTATTGGATTAAAGAGAAAAGTCTCCAATGAAACAAATAGTTACTTCACGTCGTATAAATTTGCAAGCAATTACTGATGTCAGGATCAGTCTTGCAAAACATTTAAGTGATAAAATTTTTCCTCAATAATATCAACGCGTTAAACTTTTGATACGAGTTTTA
>JAPDSC010123457.1:202628-234228 GCA_026290005.1 Latrodectus geometricus | reverse complement strand
AGCAGAAACCTCTGATTTTTCCTCTGATTTGATGAAAGAATCAAAAATGTTTGAATAAACAGAACATCAACAACTATAAAGAATTAACACGTTTGTGAACATTTTCTAGAATTAATTATCCACAAAATTTTTCCTATATATGTATATATAATTCATAATCAATAATAGACATAATGTGAACAAATTGAACATGCTTGAATAATGAATTCGCAAAAAAATAGAAATTCCTTAAAGTATTTCCTTTTAAATTACGTAACTAAATAATTTTATAAATTAAAATGAAATATTTATAATAAATTTGATCTTTAGATTATATTTCCTATCAAGAAATGTATAAAATTAATTTATTAGGTCTACCGGAAAGTTCTGTCCGTTTTTAGAATGAAACAAAGAAATACATTTTTTTCATACTTTGGATATACTTTATTGAATATCCAAAGTATGAAAAATTGCCATCAAAAATTGAAAAATTGCCATCAAAGTAATAATAATTACCATCATTATTTATGACTTCTTGCCAGCGTGATGGCAATTTGTATATCCCATTTTTAAAAAATGTCTTATCTCTAGAGGCCAAAAATTGAACCAGTGCTTGTCTGATATCTTTTTCGTTCTTGAATTGTTTGCCCTGCAAGAAATTTTGTAAGGACAGAAACAAGTGATACTCAGACGGTGCTAGGTCCGTGGAATATGGTGGATGCGACAGAATTTCCCAGCCTAGCTCTGCGACTTTCTGACGAGTCCCCAAAGCAGCATGTTGCCTGGAATTGTCATGAAGCAATATGTTGTCCTTCCTATTGAACATCGCCGGTCTCTTTTCTTGGAGTGCTGTTTTTAATTTATCCAACTGCTGACAGTACCACTCCGAATTTAGTTTTTCCTTTGGTTTCAACAGCTCAAAATGTATTGGTCCTCGAATGTCCCACCATATACACAACATTCTCTTGTTCAGGCTCAACTTCGATTTAGAGGTAGAGGGGGCAGGTTTTCCGGGTTTACAATATGCCCTTTTCCTTATGATGTTTTCGTAGGTAATCCACTTTTCATCCCCAGCAATGATCCGGTCCAAGAAGGGTTCGATTTTGTTACGTGCAAGCAGAGATGTGCATATGATGATTCAATCATTCAAATTCTTCTCACTTAACTAGTGTGGCACCCATCTCGAATACTTCCACATAAACCCTAGTTTCCGAATATGGTCGGAAATGGTTTGTGAAGCTGAATCAAGCCTTTCCGCAATCTCCGATGTTGTCAAAAAAGGATCTTGCTCTAACATGATCTTGACAGTATCGTTGTCGATCAAAGATGGTCGCCCAGAGCGTGGCTTATCAGAAAGGTCGAAATCACCTACATGAAACTTTTTTAACCATCTTCTGCATATTCTATCAGAAACTTTACCTTCACCAAACACTTTCAATAAATTTCTATACGCTTCTATAGCATTTCTTCCTTGTTGGAATTCGTACAAAATACAGTGGCGTAAATGAACTTTATCCGTAGCCATGGGTACACGATCGCGTTTCACTTAATACTAACAAGAATGATCTTCGTTTTAGTTTATGGCGGGAAGTCAGTTAGTCGCCCGCTACAACCTAACAGAAATAGTTGTTTAATGCTAATGATTTGCATATCTTATTGGCACAATTGCATGATATAAATTTGCATTCTTCCCTTAGCGTTGTAATTGGAATGGCCAGCTATTTAATTGAGCCGAAATCACATACTTCTTAATATCACTATTATTATATTAGGTCTACCGGAAAGTTCTGTCCGTTCCGGTTACAATCAGTTTCAACAAGTATGCGCATATTCCTGTGACACATTTGGCTCTCTCTTTTTATGCTAATAATGTATACACATTTTCGTCGCAGATGCTTCGATGCAAACGCTTTCGATGGTCATCAGGACTTTTCACTGAAGACAATTCTACTTCAACCAGTGAGATTCTAGATCGATTGGACCAGACACCATTTCAAAGTCTTACATGTACAGAAGTTAGTTGTCGACACAGGAAGAAGCATGTACTCAACCCTTTCTTTGTGAGCCATCTATTGATCTTAGAAATCACTGCAACATCAGTGATCAATGATAACGATGAATCTGGTATTAATAATGCACTCTGCCGAGATCATCGGTCCTTTCATTCTTTTCTCTGGTCGATCACTTCCTACTTGAATGTTGCATTTGGCCTTATTTCACACATTCCTGCCAAGATCGGTCTTATCTAACTGTCTAGCGACTCGTTGATTACGTCAGCAGTTTTTCTTGAACTCGGTTACGACCAATTTCAAACGCTGATATCTATGCACATTATTGACGCACCTGTATGTGAAGCATAGTTACTGGCTATTTTGGAATACGTAATGAAGTTCAGAAAGAAATGATAATGTGGAATCAAAATTTATAGTTAATATTCTGACATTCTTGAGGTAACACGAGCTGCTTTTATTGTTTTGTTTGTCGCTCAACTGTCATTTTTTGCACACGAGGATTAAGATATCGAGACCTACAGTTTAAAGTGGATTCCGAATATTTAAGAGCATCGTAGGATTCGAACTCACGAGCTATTGAACTGAAGGCAACAGCGCTAACCATCCGACTACTAGTTCAGCATTACCTAAACAGCAATGTCATGTTCTTTCATTTATTGTCAGTCAAAGTTTAGCATTTCACATTTTCCATAAATATTCGAATGCATACCAATGTTTCCAGTTCGCATATAAATCCTAGTGACACTTTTGTCATTTTAGGCTGTATACAATTTTGTTGATTTAAAACATTCAAGGATATAAAGAAAAACTGAAATTATCTATAATTTTGAATAACTTATATTTAAAAATTCAAAAATATTTTAAATAAAATTTTTTTAAAAGAAAAAAGTAAATCATGTATATAAAACTATTAGGTATGCCAATCTTAACTAAACAGAATTATTTTAAAATACTAGACAACAAATGCTAGCGTTCAAATAACTATAATCGCATAAAACTCAAATTTACGTAATATAAAATCAATAATTGCACAAAACTAATTTATAACAGTATGAAAAGTTAAAGCGTATACATTAATGTACAATCTAACCCTTTTAAAAATAAGAAGAATATGTTTTACACATATAATCCCATATTTTATAACATAAATAAATTCTACCTTAAAGCATGAAAAAATTTAAATTGTCTTTTATTAAATAAGGGAAAAATTTTCCAAGAAATATTAATTAAGATGTTTTTGCAATCAATATACAAAATGTATGTACGATCATTATTTTCTAAGTATTACATAATGGCGAAATATGTTCTTAGTAAATATTTCATTCAAAAAGTGTATAGTACTCAAAATTTAAGAATTTACAAGTTAGATCATCTAAACTTTATATAAATGTAAGTAAAAAGAACCCAGATTTTACATATATAAGTTGAAAAGCAGTCAAATGCAGAATTTCAAATGGAACTCTGTGACATCCCTGAACAAGGATGTTCCATTTTTGAGTCAAGAAATCTGTTTCTCGCTTCATACGATACAATCATGAAAATACTTATAATGTTCAATAAATCAATGAAATAGCACGGTAACATTAGATATTGTGGATTAAACTGATTTTTAGTTTTTTGCAGACCGATCTTTCACTATTAAATAATACCTCCCAGCCTTCGAAATATATGTTGTGCAGCTGGCCGTTCAGTTTCGATAAGATCTAGAAAGTGATGCAGGTGTCAATTCAATAGGAATAAAAAATCTTGGGAGACCAGATAAAGAAACTAACTTGAAATTTAAAATGCTATGCAGGTGAAAAAAGTGAATATTAATCCTCACATTCTCTCAATGGTACAACAGCCCATGGAGCCAGAGCCTACAGTGTCCGTATCTGTTTAATTCTCAAATACAGATAGAAAATTCACCTGAAAATTGATATTGCTTTAAAAAATAAATCAGTATTTGCTATCATGCTCAAATAATTATAAAAAAACATTTAAATGCCATAAATAAGTAAACTTGATATGAAATCCTCATTATAAAATATTCAATAAAAATAGATTTCTATTTTCACTGGTAGTTACATTTACCAACCATTGCATAAAGTACTGTAAAGTAGTAGAACAACAATTTCTTCGTCTACTTAGGCATAAATATTGATATAAAATTATTTTAAAATAGAAATAATTATTTTTTTAAATATTTTAAATTATAAGAAATTGCACGACTTGTTAAACAAGAAATACTGAAGCAGCAGGATTTTGAATGGGATACTAATAGAATTAGTTTTTATAAACAAATTAACCATGCATTTTCATTAAATCAAAAAATTCATATCAGCTAAAAATAATTTATTGCTTTTTAGAAATGTATACACTTTTTAAGCCATTGACAGATACTGTGATCAAACAGAAGTTAAGACATTTAAAATGCAAATGTTCTACACTAAAATAAATTACAAAAATCCTTAATTTAAAAAAATAAATTTTTTCATAAAAATCTCTGGATCTACTAATTCCTTTAATTTTCTAAGCAAAAAATATAAATAGCATCTATGTATATAATATTTAATAATGAAATGAGGCATAAAAGACAATATCAGTTTATTTATTTATCAATAAACAGTAAATTTAAATGTGACTAGGCAAGTTTTCTGTAAAATATTAATTCAGTTAAAAATCAACATCCAAATATTTCATAGCAGAATTGACAGGTACAAAGTTAAAATACCAAAAATAAGTTATCAAAATTACTATCTAATATACATGACTGCTTCAGTTAGATAGTGTATTAAAATAATAAAAAATGATAACAAAAAACTGATAAATTAATTCAGAGTATTGATACAAATCATGCAGAATAGCAAAGACAATATTAAAAACTATATGAAAGCTTCCAATGATGAGATTTCATAAATATAAGACATTCACATCAATGATTGAAACTATGTTAACTATTTTAAAATTTAGAGTTTCCAATAAAATAACAAGCACAAAAAATTTAACTCAACAAGGGATAGCCTATAACATAAATATTAAATAAATTGAATTTATAAAAATATAAATCAAATCTATTAATAACTCTAAGGCCATAATTGTTTTTCATAAAAAATATAAATAAAAATTTATGATAATTAAATGAAAGATGACCAAGCAACCCTTAAGGTAAATATATGGCACATTATATTCACTTCCACTTAGATTAACAATAGGTTTTCGGAAAATTAAATAAGATTTAATAAATATTAAAACAATGTTCTATGAATGAAAATAATTAGTAAATGCATTTCAAAGCATTTTAAATGATATATTTAAAAACTTTTTGAATTCAAAAAGTACATACTATTTTACATCAATGAAAATAAGTGAGTGACCTATATCATTTAAAAATTTTACATTTCTTTATTTCCATGATTAACCTTTTTAATAACATATGATTATTGATTTAAATTTTTAGCAATCATATATAATAAATATAATTTATACATATGAATGCAATTTTTATGAGAAAAACAAAGATTTTCGAATAAAAAAATAAATATCAAATAATCTGCATAAACACATTAATTAAAATGATTCTTAATACAATTTTAATAAACTTTTCTCTAAAAAATAACAGCAACAGCTTCTTTTTAACCCCTAGACTGACTGATGACTCAAAATTTCATACTGAGCACAAAAGGATTTTATTGATACCATAATTAACAGCATGGTGTCACTCCTGCATCTGTCATCAGCAGACGTCAAATTAATAACTAATTAGACATATCAGAATCATTAAACACAATTATACCATTATATGAGGTGCAAACAGTCAGCATTAAATAAAATAAATACACTTAACTATCTATTAGAACTCTGATGTTATATTCGAAAAAAAGTTCAGGAAAATATCAAAAAAGTATATATTATTCAACATTTTTATAATAGTTTATTTTTATATTTTAATTTTTTAAAAACATTCAGCAACTCATTTTGCAAACAAAATATAAATGAGTTAAAAAAGAAAAAAAAAATATGACCATCATTACCTAATTGTAATGGAGTTAATGTTTCATTCACAGAAAAAAAAAATAGAATCTTTTATTTATGCTTGTATTTCTTAAAAAGTGTATTTAAAAAGTTTTTCCTTCAATAAAGAATTTGCTTTGTTGAAAAAAATAGTTTTAAGAATGAGAATAACATATTAAAAATGATAAGCTGGAAAATTTGTCTGACATTGAATTTGAATCAATACAATATTGATAATTCAAAAGGAATATTTTTAACTTAAGATAAATTAAATGTGATATTATTAAAAGTAAACAAAAATAAAAATAATTACTTACATTCTCATAAGCCTACACTGAAATAATATGAATAGCAATCATACTTAAAATACAGTCAAATTAGAGCAAAATCAGAAAATTAAACAACAAAAGGCACAAAAATATATATGAAAATATTGACTATTCCTGCTCCAAATTCAAAACATAAATCTAAGATTAAAGTTTTGCATTTAAAAATATAATTAAAATCAATCCATAAAATTCTAATCACTGATAACTGTTAAACCAAAATTAAATATGTGCATGCTTTCAAGATTGTGAAAGCCTTATTTGTGACACTGTTTATTTAAAATAATAAGTTTGCATTATATCTATAGAAATATAAACTGCAATATGAAAAAAATAATACATATAAAATTACAGACACAGTATAAAAACTTAAAATCAATAGCTTGGAATAAATATATCAGTCATCCAAAGCTAAGGCATAGATGAATTTATTGCAAATGGCATGATTATTCATTAATTAAAAAATACTAGCAAGCAAATATATAAGCATGCAATTACACACACAATACTTTAAATAGAAATAAATGCTGATAAATTAATTTTAGAAAACAACATAAGCAGTTACATAATATTTAAAATGTCCAAATAACCACTGCTAAAAATTAAGAACATGTCAAGTTTAATTTGTATCAGAATAACAGAATATCTTAGAAAAACCTACTATGTTTCAGCCTTTTCTAAGTGTATGCTTAAAAAAATAGACAAACCAGAAAAAAAAACTGAAAGAAATTAAAAACGGATAAAAAAAACTGAAAGAAAAAAGGTCGAACTGATTTCAGAAAAATGTGTTACAAAAATTCTAATACTTTAAAATTGATTTGAATTAAGAGAAGAAAACTTACTTTCATAATAAAAAGAAAATATAACCAAGATTTTCTATTACAAAAACACTTATCTATCAAAATTATTTGTTACTTGTAATTCTTAATAAAAAATAAATAGCATAACATATTAAAAACTTGCATTAAAAAAATTTAAATACGAAAATGAAACCATATCATGTGAATATATATAATATAAATTCATATTAATAAATACCAAGTGTGCATTTCATTTTGAGATGAGTATAAATCTGACATTTCAATAATTTTTCCAGAGTTCATTCATAAATATGACAAAAAACATGTAAATTTGAAAAAATAATGCAAGATTTTTAAGCTTAATATTTAATTACATAACAATAAACAGCACCAGTAGGTTTGTGAAACTAACACAGATCACGCAACAGTGCATAGTTAATGCATTTACATAATTAGGTTTCAAATCTATAAATAGGAAACATTTATATACATTTTAGACCACAGAGTTGTACTGTTTGCTTCTAAATAATTTTAATAAATAAAATACGGTTATTTAGTTTACAATAATTTTTAGGAAAACTAAACTATTTTTTAAAAGATATAAACATTTTTTAATCAGATCTTTATATAAAATCTTCAAGAAATGTATTTATGATAACATATATATGATGAAAAAATAAGAATATATGAAAAAATTATAAAGTATTAACTTAAAAATTTACATATAAATATGATTAAAAAATTAGTAAAACTCTTCCTTAAAATAAATACAAGAATTTCAAATAATTTGACCAGTTTTTGTGCTTAATCTGTTGAGTTTAAATTGAATATTTTTTTTAATCTCTCAATAATATGTTTCTTTATACAAATAAAATAACAAATAAAGTTCTCCAAAAATCTGAGTTGACAGTTTCCATGTATCATTACAAAATATCAATAATTATATAAAAGTATTGACAGTTTCACATACAAATTACAAATACTAAATGCACATATTGAAGAGAAAAATTTAAACTTTCAAAAATTCATATAAAAACATTTAAAAATTTACAAAAGCAAATTAAGTTTGCGACAAATAATATATTTTAAATAGAATGAGTAATCTTGAAGAAAAAAAAACAACCATAACATGTATAAAGTTCTAAAACTAAATTATACACTAAGCAGAATTTTTATAGAATTATATTTCTATTAATGAAAATTAATTGACATTGAAATATGTACTGTTATTGCACAAAAAATAATTTTTCCATGTTTTTTTCAAAAAAAGGGAAAAGTTATCATTAAAGGACAATTTAATACTATTCAATATATAGCAAAAAATTAAGAAATTGTGCATTTTTCATTGTTTCACACAGCTTTCAATAGAATTTTTACAAGTTGAGATCATTAATTTTAGTTATTTAAACATCTTAAAGCTGTTTGATAAGCTTATTTAAAATAAATGACAACAAATTGCAAAAGAAAACTCCATGAAAAAAATCAAAACAAAAATATTTAATCAAATTATCTTGAAAATAAAACAAATTATGTGCAAAAGAAACTACTATTTAAATAAAATAAGTTTCTTAAGAACAAGCCTTGAAATTTCCCAAAAATTAAAATTTTTTAGTTCCTCTACAAAATTAAACTAAAAGATACCTGTATAGTTAAATTTCTGAAATAAAAATTTAAAAATAAAACTCTGATAAAAAATAAAAATATACATATAGCTGCAATAAATGTACAACACACTTTTTGACTAAGCATTATTAACTTTGGCTCATTATAGTGATTAATTATAAAATGATGCACCAATAGCAAAATAAATTTTGACTTTTCAGTCTTAAATTTTTATAACATAAGTTTTCATACAGCAAAATACAATACAAAGATCTTCAGTGCTGAGATGATAAATTGATAAAATTAAATGATATTAGAAGGTTAAAAAATGCATGGTTTCAATAAAAAGCAAAGATAGCTCTAAATTTATTATAATTTTTTTAGAAATAGAAACACCAAATATATATACAAGAGAATCTCAGTCAAAATTAAATTTTAATTGGTGCATCATTAAAAGCTAGTGGGCTGAAGAAAGTGACTAGTCATTATAAAATTTTTAAAAAAAATCTCTCGGTAAAAAATTTGCAAAGTTTAGAAAATATGTTATTTATAATCTTTAATAATGCCCTCATTTCTGTTTGAAATGTCTTCTTAATTTCATAATAAAATAATCATAATTGATACTCAGCTAAAAAAGCTAACTATGATTTGTCTTTGAAAATTGAATTATTCTTACATTCATTTTAAAACTGCTCACTGAATTCAGCCCACCTTCAATAGAACTGAATACATTACAACACTTTTAACCATATAAAGTGTTTGGTGTGGACAAAATTGATCCAATATATCATGACTTTTATGTTGCATCTTACATACTGTACTTTTTATATTTATACACTCTAAAGTTTATAACACATAAACTACACAAGTTTACATTTTCTTTGTTGTCTTTTCAATGGTTCTGGACGCAATACAGCTCGAACAGCTTCATCAAATACCTATACAAATTTTCAACATATTTATTAAATAATATAAAAATTATATAAATGGATGAAAAATATTTCATATTAAATCATAAATATTTCATTTTTATGTATATCACCGTTCATTTTACTTAGAATCTTAACTCTGGGAAATTTTTATTTACTTTACAAACAGCAGTGATTTTTCATTAATTATAAAACTGTTTCTAAAAGATGCTACATTGAAAAATACTATAAATTTTCTCTTCCTTTAAAAATACACATATTTAACTTTTCTTTTATATTACCTTTAATGATTTTCTAAAGAAAAATATTAAATGTATATTTTTAAATAATAATAATATAAAAAAGTAACAATTTTGGAATCAAATGCTAGAACAATAGTCACTCAAGAAAGATTAGTATTATGCCCAAAACTAAGAACATTGTTTTTTAAGACTTGAAAAAAGGATGTTTAATAGATATAAAAATATATAAAATTTAAAAAAAAAAAAAAAGTGAAAAAATAAATGAAAATATTAAAAATGCTGAAATTTCAGAAAATGTTTTGTTCAATTTGAACATTTGCTGCCTCTTACTAAAATTCTGATTTCTATATTTCATTATCATTAAATCATGGATTGCATTTTAAAACAAGACAAAAAATTATACAACACATAAATATTAATATGGTTATGTATTAAATAGCCACAGTCAATATAATTATGTATTAAATAGCCACAATTTAATACATAAATTCTAATATTTATTCAAGAACTTAAGTATTTGAAATTAAATATGCATTTTACATATAATTTTATTTTACCAAACATTCCAAAAAATCTAAAACTTCTATAACCTTTTTGCAATAAAAACTTTAAATTTTACACTTTTTTATATAATCAAAATCAAATTGATCACTAAAGAAATTCATTTAAAATATTTTATAATTCAATTACTGAAATCATTAACTAATCATTTATAATTTAAAACATTCATAAGAGAATATTAATGCATTTTAAGAATTGGAAACAATCGATAGGTAGGTAAGCATCTCTCACATAAATAAATACAATAATTACTCACCTGCTATTATGATACAAAAAAACTTGAATATATAATAAAATGTAATAATTATAATGACATGAAAAACTAAAATATCTTTTTTTGCATATTTATTTTTCAAATTATCAAATAAAAGCATAAAATTGTGACAAAATTATGACGATTTATTTTGCTAAAACTATTTCCATAATAATGACAAATGAAATTTAAACAGAAACAAGAGGTAAAAAAAATTAAGTATTTTTCATAATTATGCTTTAAAATTATCTTGCCTATCAAAACTAATATTATGGAAAATAAGTAATATTGTATAAAATAAGTAATATTATACATTAAAAATAAATATTATGCAATGTTTTAAGAAATTATCCATCATACTAAATAAATCAAACACAATTTCAGATATAAGTATATCTTCATGTGATGGAAAAGCAACTGAATTCAATTTACAGAAATATTGAAGAGCAAAATTCATGACTTGTAGCAGATCCACATTTGAACAGTAAAAATTAATTTGAAACAGCAAAATAAAAGTATGACTTATAATATTTTATACATGAAAGCTGAAGAGCAAATATTTATAACAAACTGAATTTTAAAAATAAATTTCTGAATTTTACATAACCAATAACTTATTTTCAAATAACATGCAAAAATTACTCATGTGCATAAGCAAATTTCTTTTTCAAATATTTATTTTGAAAAACATTTCATTTTAATATCATAAAATTTGCAACAAAATGGAAATTTTATTAATAAAAAAATAACACGAAACATTTCAGTCATTGTAATTTTCAACAACTTAATAGCTCTCTCCCTCTTCATCAAAGCAATATATGAATATGCTTAAAATAATAATGCAATCTTATTCATATATACCAATCTCAAAGTAGAAACTTTAATATAGAAAAGAAAATTTTGAGTGGAGGATGAAGGACTATAAAATCTTAGATATTATATCGATTAAATCTGGTTTTAATAGCTAATAAAATACAGTATATATTTAATAAGGTTTTCTCCACAAAGATTTTTATACTTATTCAGTAAACTGAATAATAAAACTGATTCAATTGAGAGAGAAACAAAAACTTATGCACATATATATATTGTTAATTTATTTATTAAATCTTGTCATTACATATCAGACATGTTACATTGTTCCAGTTTATGTTTACAAAGTCTAGAACTTTCCATTGTACTAATAGAATTCCCAGACTTGAACAATAATTATAATTTCACCAAAGAAATTACGATTTTCTGGAAATGAACAAATCAAAAAATTGCAAAACTTATACATCATTTTTTTATTTTCTTGAGGTAATGTCAATAATAAGTAAATTAAATATTTGGACCACAAAAATTAAAAAAAAGTTGACACAAACAGTACATTTCTCAATCAAAACATGAAATTGAAAATATCCAATTAAGCTCATAATATTGTAATTTATGTTTCAAGAAACAACTATAAAATGTTCTTTCTTTAAAATAAATAAATGAAGAAATAATAAAAACCCAAATTAAAATATAATTTATATTTCATAAAGTTGTGATTTAAAATTATTAAATGAATATTTTTAGATTTTACACAGCTCATATTTTGTTATAAATATTTTATAAACTATGTTTTACATACATTTTAATTTATAACTTTACATTTTTTTGTAGAAAATGAAAAAAACCGGCTAGAAAAATGTGCTTTCTTTACCTGTTTAAGGCCTCTCTGTGTTAAAGCTGAACATTCAAGATATTTTACTGCTCTAATTTTTGATGCCAATTTTTGACCTTGTTCTCTTTTAATAGGGGACAAGCTTTGTTCTCCTAATAATTGTAGAGTTTCTTTATCCTCTCGCAAGTCAATCTTTGTCCCTGTAAAATACACAAACATATTTGTAAATAATATGCACATTATTAATGCAGTGTGAAAAATGAAATAATTATTGTAAGCCACATGCATGAAAGAAATAAAAATAGCTTGTCAGAAAAATTCTTTGAAAAAACTTTTCCTTTTCTGGAAAAGTTTTTTTCCTCCTCAACAACCATTTGCTACACATAAGGACCAATTGGATGTTGAACTACAGTTTAAATTGAATTCAGAACTATATGAACATTTATGATCAAGGTAGGAATCAAATCCTCAAACAATTGAACCAGTTACCAAAATATTAAGTTTAGAGATTTGGAGCTATTAGTAGATTATTTGTAATAAAATGTTGTCTCCAAAACCTTAAAATTTAAAAAAAAAAAAAAATGACTTCAAGGCAATTCAGTTTATTCTAGATGCAATCATTAACCCATCATTTATTTTCCATTTGAAGCATATATCTGAGTGACTTTCTTGGGTTTACTTTAACTACAATCATAATATGCCACTGCTTCATCAGAAGATTTACCAAAATACAGTGTTTCCTTAAGGCAGCGCAGTAACACACATACGAACTGTTCCCTCTTATTTTTACCCTTAACTTCTCTAGAATGAATTTTTGAATTCTATAGCAGTTTCAAGTCAATATTATACATGATATAGTAACTGTTTAAGTGACTGTTATATAATAACTGTTAAGTGGTTATCACTGGATTTTGTTTTAAATTTCCCATTTTATTATAAGAATTACTGTAATTAATCTCAGCTATGGTTTCAGTTGGTTTGTCAATCAAGAGCCATTTTTTGCACATGGGGATTAAAAGATTTTCTATCTTAATATCAACAGCATTTTGCAAGTAGTCAATTATTGGTTATAATTAATAGCCACCGATGCATTCCCATAGGACATTAGGAAATGAATTAAAAATTCTAAAGTCAGACTGAATAGACTAAAGTTCTTTTCAAGTTTGTCTACAGAATTTAAAAGAGGAGGCTTCAACTTAATGTACATAAATTATTATCTCCAGAAAACAGAATTAAACATATTAAAAATGATGAAGAAAAATAGTGCAGCTGTTAGTTTGAAAAATTCAAAGAATAAAGTTTTAAAAGATAATATCAAAAAGTTCATTTTTTAAATATGCAAAATATTTTACATTGAATAAGTTACAAATAAGAATACTACAAAGTAAATAAGTCCAAAAAATATCATTAAGTAGAAAGTTTTCCCAGTGATTTAATTCCAAAATAACATTCTACAAAAGCTGGTAATAGATTATTACTGTACTATATTATAATTTTATTTTCAATTTTATTTCTTTTTTTTTAAATAGAAATAATTTTGCTTAAGTTTAACCAGTTGTATTTAAGTTTAAAAAGCTTCCGCAGCTTTAATCACAACTTCACTCAATACGTCAGACATTAAGAGCTAAATATGAATGTATACATCCAACTTTTTGTTTTCAAATAATAAATTAAGTGATAGTGAAGCAATTTATCTGTAACAAATGTTGCTTCATTATATATGAAAAATATTTGATACTTAAAATGACTATTATAAATTATACTATGAATCAGAAATTAATTCTGATGAACAAAACAGTTGAAATTCCTGTTTCACCTATTTTTAATTTTTCTCTAGTCAAAATGTAAGAATTCAATAAATGCATTTTCTAACAGTTAATTACTTTTACTAATATTTATTGCTATAGTCAAATCTTGCTGCAAATTCATCATTGATCAGCTACAGTAGAGAGCTACTGCACAAAAATGAGCTTTCCATGAACTTGTCACTAATTTCACAAAATCACTACATAAGTAACAGGATAAAGATAGAACCATCACCAAATGAAGCATTCAGCATGTTAAAATGTTTAATCCACATCTAAACAATGCATATTTACTTGGAATTTATACTGTATAGGAGACGAATTTTAAATTTCAATTTTTATTTGTGTAAATAAAAATTGGTTATAATTCACTTTAAGAAAGTGAAAGATTTTACTTTTTATTTTAATAACTCAATAAATGTTTCAGAATTTCATTTATTGTTTTATAATATATACATATTTAATTTTTCAATATGTGCTTTTCTCATAATAGGTACTTAGGAGATTAATGAGATGAAAATTACTTCAATGGAAATAAAAAATCAGCTCATAAAAGATTAAATTTATTTAATTAACCATTTTGAATAATAAAACTCAGTCTTCTTTTTAATAATTATATATTCATGGCAGATAAATCCATCTAAAATAAAGAAAAAAGCTGGAAAAAAATTTTGGAAATTTTTATTTGAGATGTTTTTTTGCAATTTAATAAGCAATTGATTTAGAAAGATGAACTAAAATTTTAACCATCATTAAATCTTTTGAGAAGTTACATTTTGTAGAAAATAGTAACAAAATCTAAGCATAACAAATCTTAACTGTAAGAAATAGACCAAATATTGAATTTAATTGCAACTTACCAACTAATATGATCGGAGCATCAGGGCAATGATGTTTAATTTCAGGATACCATTTGGAAGTGACATTTTCAAAGGAAGACGGACTAACTACGCTGAAGCATATGAGGAAAACATCAGTCTGAAAAAATGAACGCACTATAAATTATTAAATAATTGCAAATATTAAATAATGCTCAAGATTATTAATGATCAAGATTACAATGCTCATTATCTAACTTTAAAATAAACATTTTAAAGTTAGATAACATTAACCCCTTGCCTACCGCGGGCATATATATACGCCGCGCTAAGCCGATGCATTGACTGCCCTGGGCGTATATATACAGCTTTCCGAAATACGCTTCTCTGCTATCAGTAAAGCTAGACCTATGGCTTTGGAATGCAATAGAATGTCCTTGACATTATTTAAAAGATCTGTTGTGACAATGTAACATCTATTTAAAAGAAGGGGCGATATTGAAAGGGGAATATTTCTTGTATTGGGGGAAGCTGTTGCTTTTGATCCATACATTGCAGTTATTATTTGTGCTTCTTTTCAAGTAGTTCGTAACTTTTTATTCTTTTGCTTCCATTGTTTTTTCTTTATTGTTTTGAGAAAGTAAACAATTAGAATGGAAAGTGTGTCTCTTCTTTTCCACCGATACACCGCATAACTGCGTGCGCCTGTGTAAAATCCGGTGGCACTGGGGAGCAAATCTCGTAAATTTTCCTTGGCAGGTAAGGGGTTAAATGTAAAATAACTTATTGATAAATACCATTGATATATTTTAATGAATAAAAAAAGAAAAATGCTTTTAGAATAATTACTTTTTTTTTCTTTTTTTTAAAAAAAATAAATTAGAAAAATAAACCAAACAAAAACTCCACATTGTAATTGAAAATACATTACTAGAAACATTCTTTTTAAATATACAAACAGCAATAATTTATGTAAATATGATAAAAATCACAACAAATTTTTCAAAATATTAAACTGTAATTTGAGAGGGAAACATAATCTGAAAAGCATATTTATAATTACAAGAAAAACATACTATGCATATTTTTTTAGATAATGTCACATGACTAAATAAATATGTGTACATAAACCTAACAAACGCAACATAAACCTAACAAATATTTCTCCAAACATGTATTGAACTAAAAAAGTTGAAAGAGAAACAAAGTATTTATTACCTAATTCCCATCAAACTGCTATCATTAAGTGCGTCTAAGAACTTGTTTACAAAATAAACAAAAAATATTATAATTGCAATCTCAATAATATTTTAATTACCAACAGTAATTTTATAAACTGAACATAAATATATAAAGTTACAAGCAATGCGAAAAAATTAGTAATCACAGAAAATTAAAATGTGATTAAACCAACCACAATTAAATCGACATATGAAAACCAATGTAATATAAAAGGATGTAACCAACTAGATTTTTTTCGGAAGAAAATTACCAGTAAAATAGGACAAGGAAAATACATAAAACCCTTCTTCGGTATTAAAATTTACCTTTGTAATTGAAAACTCATCTCTTAATTCTTGAAACTAAATATAAACTTTAAGTCCTTTAGTTTAAACTAAAAGATATTAATTTTTTACTAGAAAGTAAGTCTCATTAGAAATGTTTACATAAATTTGTTAACTTCAAATGTAACTAAATAAAAAAAGTCAGATATGACATCACAACATTATAGTTCATAAAAATCATACATAAGAATTGTTACTCACAATGCTAGAATTTAGATGATTAACTCCAGTTAAATAGAATGGTATTATATCTTAACTTTTTCATATAAACCTCAATAAAATGTATCAAGTGACATTCAAATTACCAATATCAATTTCAATGACTCAATTGAAATTAAATATAAATAATTAAATTACTTAAAATGGTTACAGAAACAAATTACAAGTACATCAATAATTAATATCACTATACAAAATCATTTTGTCAAAAAGTATTAAAAGCTGTAAATATTAGCAAATGTAAAATATTTAATACAGCTTATAATTTGGTCAAAAGATATTGTTTTCATACATTGACAAACAATTTGGTTTCTTTTGGTTGTAACTCTGCAGTCACTTTTTTACTCATGTGGATTAATTCTAAGATTTATGGTTTAAAGAAGATTCTGAACTATTACCAACATCCATACCTAAGGTAAAAATCCAACCCATGAGCTATTGAACTGAAAGTCACAATGCTAATTACTCAGCTAATGTTTTTGGTCAGAGAAATAGAATTGTAAAATGGAATAGGTATAAAAATAGGATTACATTCTTGTAATAATGAAACAATTGTAAACTGAAGTTAATAAGAACCAGAAAAATTAACTTATTAAGTAAGTGTTTTTAATAAATTTTGCCACTTCAAATGGTGCTTAATTTGTCATGATTCTGTACACAATGGTTAATTTGATTAACAGACCAACTGTATTAAGTTAATTTGATAAATGGACCTCTGTATAATAATGAATCTACTGCATGTAAAGTGGGTTAAATATTATTAAAAATAGCCACATTTAATGTTGAAATCAAATTCATTAATCTGCATCAAAAATAAAGAATTTACCAGTTGGATACTAATTTGATAAATTAGGCTAATGTTATGTTCTAAAGAAAACACTAATAAGCACAAGAATTGCAACAAGTTTTCAAGAATAATGAGACTATTTAAGCTACTGTAACAATATTGCAGAACTTGCTTATTTTATTTTATTTATCAAAATATTTGAAACATTTTGATAAATAAAATAAAACAAGTAAATATGTTTAAAATATTTTTGGTAAAATATATAAAGGATTTTAGTTGCACTTATACTAAATACTTATATTATATGCTAATACTTTGTTCTAAAGAAAACACCACTGAGCACAAGAATTGCAAAAAGTTTTCAAACATAATGAGACTATTTAAACCACTGTATCATTGTTTCAAACATTTGGATGAATAAAATAAAACAAGTAAATATGTTTCAAATATTTTTGGTAAAATATATGAGAGATTAGTTGAATTTATGAATTGTTGAACAAAAGATCAGAGCTTTCACCATTAAACTATCATTTCAGAGCAAGTGAGAATTAAAGTTAATACATTTGCATAAACATTTCTTTAAAAAAAAGGTTAATAAATAATTATTTCCTAAATTCAAATAAAATAAAGTTTATATGATCAGGAAATAGGCACTACCTCTTCAGCAAATTTAATTTGTAGCACTATGGTCATGGTTTACATACAAGGCTTAAGTTTAAAATAAATTATGAATTTCTACACTATCATCATATCTAAGATGGTTTAAAATAAATTACAAATTTCTACACTAACACCCAGATCTAAGATGGTATTTGTACAAAAGTCAAGAATGTTAACTATTCATTTTATGCACTCAATTCAACTCCTTTAATATATAAGCAAGTCTTTTTATACTTTAACAGACAAATCATTCTTATATTACTTAAACATATTTTCCTTTTTAAACACTTGGATTAATGAATGTTAGACACATAAATAAAAATTTAAAAAAAAAAAAAAAGCTTAGATTTTTTTTGGTTATAAAATTATATTACATGACATGTTTGAACGAATTTTAAGTTTATTTCTCGACAATCACACTGAATTTAAGAAATTGAATATCATAAGTAATACAGCATAGAATTAAAATAAATTTAAGTAAAATATAAAAAAACTTAATAACATATATCGAGTTTAAGTGTTAAAAACGTTTTATGACAGGCACCAAATAAAATTTCAAATTTTAAATGTTTTCAAAAAAATTATGTAATAGCTAAATTTACTATATTAACAGATTTTGGTACATATTAAATATACTGTATACATAATCCCAAAATAATAATAAATAGTTGCCCTAAACATTCCTTTCTTTTCTTCAGAGAACTTAATAAACCAAGGCTCAGCTACTATTGTTTTCTGTTTATCTTCTAATATTAGCTTAAATGATTTCCGATCAGTCAACAATTAGTAAATTAACTATTAGTATTTTATTAAGTATTTTTTTTATTAAAGAGTAGTATTAAGAAATATGTGATGTATCATTTAGATTATTTTAATTTCCCAAGTCTCTCATTACCTATAACCACTCATTTAGGGTTAAAAAAGAAAAAATTCTCACATTTAGAAACAGGCAAACTAATTTGATATTCTAAAGATTTGAAATCAAACAATTTACTTGTGGGTATGATAAAGGACGCAACCTATCATAATCTTCTTGTCCAGCTGTATCCCATAAGCCTAAATTTACTGGTATTCCATCACACATCGTAGCCGCTGAATAATTGTCAAACCTATGAGCATTAAAAAGTACATAAATATTATATAATGACAAATCAATTATTTTTCCTATAATACTTTAAAATTTATTTTTCATTCATTACTTCAAAAAGAGTACTATTTCAACAATTATTAATCTTAAAATCATAAAATCTCATTTTACTGTTCAATTTAAAAAATATTCATTTGGACAATATATAATTTTCACAACTGATTTTAGTTTTGTAATTTAACTCTTCAGGACACATTAAGCTTAAATTTTTAAGTATGGAAGGATGTACTTTAATACAGCTTAAGAAGTGGTACATAAATATCATTTTATATAGTGCGTAATTAGGATTTTTAGTTGCTTTTAAATTGTCAGACTTAAAGAGTTAACTGAATAAATAACATAGACACAGCTTAAATGTAATGTAGAAAAATGGTAATTACAATCAAACTAAATAAAGTAGCTAGACCAGCATTTGTTACAGAACCTTAAGTGAGTTTGGATAATCTCAATTAATTATGAACAATAATTTAATAAATAAATATATTTTTTCATTTTTAACAGGTCTGACAAGTCTAAAGTCTATTTCAATAGAACAAAGATTTGAATTAAATTTATCAAATCTGTTTACAAATGAAAGATCTAGTCATTTATCAAAAAATTAACAAAAGAATAAAAAAGTAAAATTCAGGCCATCAATTCACAATACTTATTATTTATTTATTTCAACTCAGTTTAAGTATACAAAATATTATGATGGATTTGACTTATTTTGAATGAGTTGATAATTGTTTCAACATGATTTTATAAATAATTCATTGGAGTGCAGCAAGAACATTTTAATCAAAATCTGAATCAGACATTTTAAAGTTTCCTATTTGAGAAAAAACAGTTGAAGATTATAAAATCGAATAACTTCTTAGATTCTCTGCTATTTTCAAAGAAAAGAAAAATCTTAAAACTCTAGCAAAAACTTTTACTGATTTCAGACAACTACATAAAAATATGACAAAAGCATTTTTCAAAAAAATTTCCAAACCAAGTTGTTGTCTAATAAAAAATCAAGCTTTTTTTTAATAAAAATTACTAGGACACTCTTAATTTACTATATTTATAACTGAAATAAAATATTAAAAATCAAAGGAAAATATTTTTTAAAAATATAATTTGAATCTGGTAATATATATATTACATTCTTTTAATTAGATTATATACATTTATTATAACTAGAAAATTAAAATGTTACAATTTGAAAAAATTTAATACATTTAAAGTTAAATAGCTTTTTAAATTTGGAATTTTGGTTTAGTCTGAGTTAAAAATTCTAAAGTAAATTAATTCAAATTTCTTACACTGTAGGAACATATTCTCCAGGAAAACTATCTGTTGTGTAAGATATCAACATGCAAGTTTTTCCTACAGTACCATCACCAACGACAACACATTTTATAGGTCGCCCAGCTGAAACACTACCTGCTGGCATCTGCATTAGAGTATTTTGATAATTCTGTCAATAAATAGAAAATTTAAAAGTAGTTAGGGAAATTAGAAGGATATAATTAACTATATATTATTTATTTAAAGATATACATTTTAAAGAAAATATATATTTTAAAGAATTACGAACTTTATTAAATAAAAATTAAATATTTTTAAAAATGATGATGAATACTTTGAATAAAAGGATATGAAAATCTTATGTTTATACCACAAATACAGATGTTTTCATATTCCATTTGATGATCAAAAAATGTTAAGCTCATCAGATCCAACAGAAACATTTAGCAGTTCATTTATGCTTTTAAACAAAGGCATTTCATTATTTCAGTGATTTTATGTTACAATTACTTAAATATGTAAATTTTTAATAACTTTTGACTGATAAAAGGATGCAAATGGAACAGATAAGACTGACGGTTCATACACAGATTAATACTATAGGTTCAAATTCATAATTTTTTGTGAATCACATTTCTTCCATTGTATTGACTACAATTGCAGAAACATTATTAAAATCTACTAAACCTAATAAGCTTAAAAGGAAAAGATAAATTGAGTTGAATAATTTTTTTGTGGTAAATAAGTTTATACCAAATTCAGTTTACATATATTTATAATTTTGGTTAGGGAAATCAGGAGGATTTTTATCTTAGGCTTTAATATAAGACAAAAAATAACTGTCAATATATTTTTTTAAATTATTAGTGAATAAACTGAAGTGCAAGAAAACTATAAATTGATAAAGAACAAAATCTGTTTAAAATTGTTTTATAAAAATTACCTTTGTAAACCGAACTCTCTTTTGATTTATAAGGGTAATTTTTTTAACTAATTGAAAATTAAAGTAGTCAACATACAATATTTAAAAACCTTCAAAAGAATGAAACTGAAAAGATAAGCAACAATTTTATACATTAATGATAAGATAAAAAAGAACTTTATAATCTAGCATTTTGAGAAAGTATTATCAAACAGTAAACTTTATTTTGTAAATTAACATTTAATATAAAACTTAAAAATATTCTACAGTAATTTTTATATAATTCAGTATTTTTCTGTAAATATGGTTTTAGATTAAAAAACCATATTTCTTGGCAATAACTTAATGAGATAGCAATTTTTGAAAAATATATCCTTGCTACTTCAAAAAACTTTTATTAAATTATAAAAAAAAATTTTTCCCCTTTCAACAAATAAGCAATTTACTAAAAACAAAAATCTAGATTTGAATAAACAAATTTTCTTATATGTTATAAAAGATATGTGATTTCATAAATATGCAACTTGCAAGCAACAGTGTTTAAATCAAATTTAATATATTTAACACTAAAAATAAGTTAACAGATTTTACAAGATATAACAGAGATTTTCCTTTTTTCTGAATTACTTTTCATATAAACTTTAAAAATAAAGCATTCAAAAATACACAAAGCCATTGAAAAAGAAATCAATTTTATATTAGAATACAATATATGAATTAAATATTGTTTCATTAAAATTAAATTTGATTTTTCCATCATATAAATTTAGTTTAATATTATTCATTACTCTATTACACAGAAACATTGCATGCATTATTTAATAATAAGGATTCATCATTTTGTAATAAACTAAAATTGGAATAAATTACATAATTAGCATTTTATATCTCAAATGATTATTAATTTATGAGAATAATAATAAATATGTGACAGTTTTATACGTAATGATTTTTAAAAAATGATTAAAAAAAATGGTATTTCCAAGAAACCCACTATTAAAGACAACAAATTATCACCAAGTTAAAACTGCATTTAGTTTGAATTATCTCACAATTGTTTTTAATACATTAACAAAAGGTAATCTTCCCATTAATTCTACATACACATAACACAGCAGGTAAACCTCAAACTAATTCTTAAGGTTAGCAAATTTGGAATATTTGCTTTTCACTAACGAAATAACTTGTAATTCTGTACCAGTTAGGTAAAAGGTCACAATCTGAGCTGGCACCATACCATACTAATAGGATTTTGGATGTCAGATTAATGCAGACACATCCCCAACATATGGAACTCCAGCAACCCAATGAGATAGAAAGTGGCCACCCTCCCAAATATGACCACAGCTAGCACTAATGCTGGCAGGCTCAAAATTTTTGCTATATGAATTACGCATGATACGAATCTAAACAATGAATTATACTTAAAATGTTTTTTTTTATTTACATTTTTTCAAGTTGCACCTCCACATACTTTTTATATAGTATCCTATCTTTACCAAACACAATATTCTTCTGCTTCCACTTATATACATTAAGATTGCAAAGAAGTACATTTTTACATGGGAAAATAAAACAGTTTCCTAACTCTATATATATTAAAAATTTTCAAAATAAAAAAGAATATTACAATTTTACATAATTTATCAATTTGGAAAATGGAAGTTGAAAGTGAAAGAATTTAAGATTGAAACTTATTTACTTTTTTCCTCCCGATTTAGCTATTTATCCAAGGAGCCATGGAAATGGAGTAATAACAAAAAATCTATGATATGATGGAAAAAAATATTGATCAAGCTTATTAAACTCACTGTGAACTGCTAAATAAAACTTTGTCAATTCAATTTTACACCATGAGACATAGATTTTAAAATAGAAATATGCAAGAACAGGATGTCAAAAAAAAACATCAAAAGCTGGAGTTCTCTACTTAAATCAGAAATTTTACAACTTAGTCTTTATAACAATTTGGTAGTTTCTTTATTTTTTTTCATTTCAAATAACTTGTCTGGACATGAACACAAGAATATAGAGAAGTATTTTTGTATATATAATAAAACTATACTTTTCACATGTCATGTCTGATTCATTGCATGTTTCAATTTTGCAATTACATTTATGTGCTTTGTAATAATTGATATCTCACTCATTTGTCAACATTTAATCATCCAAACAATTAGTGCATAATTTCATAAAATTAACATAGAACAACACTTTAATAATTGACAATAATAGTTAAAAATACATTATTTTAATCACACTGATATTAAATATATTTTAATTTTATACATATAAACTTTTCATATTATATTTTAAGGATAAAAAAACTGTTTCAGGTGAAAACTAAAAATTTAATCAACAAAAAAATCCAAATCAAATTAATTCAACTGAACTATCTTAAATATCTATTTTTGAATAAATTAAAGTTTAGCATTTTAACAAGTGTAAATGATTCTTCAAAATATAATGAATAAAAAAAAACTTTTGATAAAGTTTGTCTTTTATAAATTTGAAAACAGTCAAACAATGTAAATATTCATCTTAATAATTCCTACTTATGTTTAGCTTAATTCATATTAATTATTTTTGGTAATAGGGATGAACAAAAATCCAATTTCTAAATAAATTTATAGCTAAACATAATAGTAAAAATAAAGTTTCACGATAAATAGACAAAAATTAGTATTATTCTCATAAATTTTGCAATGCTGGTTTTCAAACTAAAAATATTCCAAAATTTAGAAAATTATAAATAGGTAAATAATTTTCTCAATTTTGAAATGTGCTACTGTTATAGGAAATGTTAATGAATCTTATAAACATAAATTTCTGTAAAACAAAAAATTAGCACAAATAAAACAATCACACATTTTAACACAGATATAACAGTTTACTAAGTTTAATTATTGTTTACTGATATTTGAAAATGTAACTACCAAATTATAAACAGATAAAAATCTTTTCCCCTCATTTCTAAATTAAGAAATAATTGAATGTCGCAAACGATGCGACAATTTAATCTGAATAATTTATGATACACCAAATAAGATTGTCATAAGATTATTAACTTTTATAAATAAACACTTCACAGCAAATTTTTGATAGTAATGTTTTAAAAGTCATGAAACAATGTATGTTTTGCTAGCTCTCATGACACTAAGTAAATTAAAATCTTATATTTATAAAAAAACTATAAAGAAATTTTTTTAACATGCAGCCTCACCTTAAAAAGAAAAATTATACTTTAAATATATTAATCAACGCGTCTCCAGGGGCAAATTTAACAATCCCAACAAAGATTTCCGTCCGGTAAATTTTTTTTCTTGTTTGAAGCCAGATGATCCACCCAAATATAAAAATAGAGTTAAACAACAATGAAACTTATGTACTATTGAAAAATAAAAAAGAGCGAAGAAATCAATTATATTTTAGCAAATGCATAGCTTCAAAATTTAAAATATTAATACTTTAATTTATGAGTCACCACTTTGAAATGCAGTAATTGTTTCAACAATAGTATCATTATCTGAAATTAAATGAGTCATCCAACATTATATTTCAGAAGCTGGCAACTCACATACTCTTTGTCACTCTTTAGGAGAAATGTATGTAAACAAACAAATAATACCGACGATGGTTACGTTTTCCTCATTGCTAATAACTGATATCTTACAGCTGAGTTTTGCGTTTCTCATGAGAAAATGTATATAGGTAGTGTGTTGAATAGGGAATTTATATAAATAATAAAATGATATCTTTAGATTAGATTGTTGTTGTTTTACTGCTGAATGAATTTCCTGTAATCAATTTCGGAATCATTTAATGTTTGAGGACGATTATCTGTAATCAATAAACACTTTTTTTTATCTAGAGGTGGTTTGTATTCACATTGTAATACACAATAAAACGAACTAAATGTTAGGTTAATAACTTTTCAACTCTTTTTTAAAATATCTATTAATGCGTTAAAAATACATAATTATATCGCATTTTTTTAATATTTTCCTTATTTATGTTTGCTTTTGAAATATTCAGCTAGAAAATGTAATTTTACCTAATTGTATTTTCGTCTAAAAATTATGTTAGATAACATAATTTTATTTTAATGCTTTTAAATAAATATATGTAACAAATGATTTTAATAAGTTTTTACCTGTGTAATAAACAAAATATGGTGAAAATTTATTTATAAATATATATATATATATATATATGTTTTAAAAATTAAGCATTTTTTTTGTAGTTATTTGCTAAAATATCTCAATAATTTATATCTTATTTAATTTAAATTTCTCATTTTATAGTTAGATATCAAATAATGTTTTGAATTTTTTTCTTTTTCATGATATGCATTTCAAATTTATTATTTTCTAAGTATGTGCATATAATTTTAATTTAAAAATCTTTAAAAAACAACAAGTATATGAATACATTTGTAGATTTGTATTGTCATTTAAAATTCTCTTGTTTTATAAAATTATTTTTAAAGTCATAGGTTGTGGAAATCTTGATTTTTCTTTATTTTAATATTTAAGAACATATATTCTTAAAAATCTTTAAAAATAAAAAAAATGCTAAAAAAAAATTATACTTTCAATAAATTAATTATAATTTATATTATCTTTACATGTATTTTTACTAGATGATTTATAATATGAGAAAGCAAATTTTAATGTTTACTGGTATAACAAATTCACTTATGTAAAAGAATTGATATTCATTTGTCTTTCTATTTTGTTTTATAGATAACCAAATTATCCATAACCTATTAATATAACAGAACAAATATGTCTTTTAAAAGTATAAATGGCAAATATGTTACCACAAAGTCTATTGAACGAATTTGTGCCATACCAGAAGATTCTAATATACCAAATGTTGTTGATATATCAAGTATAACATGTACTTCTGATATTAAACAGGTATGAAGTTAGCTTATTGTTATTATCAATAATATTTTTAATATTATTTATAATATGAACAAAATATTTTTAACTTATATATTGTAAACAATTACATGTTGAAAAATGCAAATAATTTTTTTTTCATTTGTTAAAAATGTTTTATATATATATATATATATATATATATATATATATATATATATATATATATATATATATATATAAAGTATTATCTTTTCATTTACTTATCTTTTCAAAATGTTTTATTTTTAAAATTTTAGAGGAAATGAGTTCTAAAAAATGTTAGAATTTTGATTTGCTATGTTGCACTAAAAAAACTAAAGCTTAGCAAAATTTAATTGTATATTATTGTAGCATATTGATTCTAATTTAAGAGTAGACTATTATTTTCTATGACCATTAAATGTGGTTATTCTTCTAATTATATTGAACATTTTATAATCCCAAACTTGTTTGTCTATAATTGGATAATTGATTAAAATTTCTTTAATATTTTCTCTAAATTTACTCAATTTTTAAACACTTTCTTACATTAATATAATTCTCATAAATTTAAAGCTTATTTCATTTTTCTTCAAATTAATATTAATCTAACTATTTTTAATCTGAGTTTACCATATCAATATATATTTTACTATAATTCTATAATTAGACGTGTCTTTTATGAAACCATATTGAAAAAAAAATTTATTAATTTGAAATTCTGTGTGTCGTCTATTATTGAATAATGTTTCAATTTTCTCACTTTTATTATTAACTATACTCATACTCATTATATTTATTTGTTAATTAAAACATTTTAAACGACATTATTTGTTAATTAACCTGTCGTTTTTATTTTCCTCTTAGTCATTACTCAGTCTCTAGATATATCTAGTTATCAGTTCTGATCTTTCTTTAAACTTTGTTTATTAGAAGCGATTGGATTACTACAGATTTAGAAAAATCACTTTTATTCAATTCAAAAGGATATTGTGTATTTCTTTAAATATCAAAATCGTCATTGAAAATTTTTATCAAAAAAAAAAAATTAAAAAGAAATTTTACTAAGAAGAATTCTAAATTGAAATGTATCAGAAAATGGTGGATTATGTATTAATATTAATGAAACATTTTTAAAATAAATACTATTATCAAAAAATATTTCAATTACTTCACCAAAAATATTTTTTTCATAAAAACATTTTTAAGAAATACTAAATTTGGCTTAAAAGCAAATATGCCAACTTTGTAAAATCAAAAATTTCTAAAAACTGGTACAGGTTCTTTATAATTCCTGAAACTATAAAACCCTTGTACCTGAAAATATAGTCAGGGGAGACCTATTTAGCCACATACCAATGATACTTCAGAAATTTTCTCTCTCCCGGAAAATATGTAAGAAATTTGTTGTAGCCTCTTAAAAAGCATGAGAGAACCATCAGCCTTTCCCTTTATATATTGAGCTGGTGACACCAACAGGATCTTTTTTTAAAGTACACAGTGTGCTCAGGATGGATTCTCCAAAGTGCATTCAAGTCAATCTTTTTGATTCAAGAGTTTCTGTATAAGTCAAGCTGGCATTGCCATACAGGATGTCAGTAGAGGTAGATTAGCCCAAACTATTAGCAATTTCATTATGGATCAGTCAAAGTTGTTCCCTTCCCAATACCATGAAATAAAATCAGAATTATCAAGTATATATATAGATATATTGTGTACATATCATCCCTATCATATAAGATGTTATATATATAAAAATGCCATATATTTACATAAATACAAGTTTAAGGAACTAATGATTTTGATTTAAATAAATAAGAATTAATTGCTTATACAGATCATTAAAACATAAATGTAGTTATAAGAAATTCAATTATTTTTTATTAATTGCTATACAAAGGTTCTGTACTGTACTTAAGCATTTACATATTTCTATTAATGCTTGTGCCATTAGTTCTGAAAACCTTGGTAATTATTTCCCATTATTAATCAACTTACTATTTTTTAAGATGAAACAGTGTAGATTTTATAATCATTTGACGAATTCTTTTTTCTTAAACAATTCTAATTGAAGTATCATTATCCATACTTATAAAATTATATATAAAATTGTTTTCTATTCATAAATTATCCCTGATATCATACTGACATTTTATCAAAGATATCTTCAGTAAGTTTATGGTGTGATATTTATGAGTTCCTTTTTTATTGTGAATAGATTAAAGAGATAATAAGAAATAATAACTGGAGTATAGACCATCCTATTAGACGAGACTTATGGGAGCATTTGAGCAATCAAATATCCTCTGAAGACCATGTAGATATATACCATGAATTAGTAAAGGAACTTTTTGGTATTTATGCTTCTGCTTTAATAATTTGTGCACTGCTATTAAAGTCTTCATTGAAAATAAAATTTCCTTTTGAATATTAATTTCAATATTTTAAAAAATAATCTATAATTTAAGACCAATAATTTATTTTTTGTGTTTCTATAGTGCTGTAATTTTGGTATATAATTGTATACATGACTATTATAGTTCTAATTTATACAATATATAAGTTAGAACTATAGTAGTAATATATATTATAATTCTAATTTATAAAGTGATATTTATATTTGAATATTTTTCATATCAAAAACTATGTGTGAGCATTCTAATGTTTATAATTGACAATATATGAAATTTTTACAGTTAGCAACTAAAACAATAATATCTAATGTTTTTCCCTTAATTATTTCTAACATTTTTCTGTATGATGTCTCAAATGCATAGCATTTCAAAATTGCTATAATTTTATTGATTATACAAACATTTGTATTTTAATTTTAAGCCTTATTGCTAAATCAATATTTTTACTCATTAAAAGATTCAATTTTTTTAATTACAAATTCTAAAAATACTAATTTAACAAATATTTATATTATATAATTATATAATTAAAATACTAAAAATACTAACAGATGATAAATACTTATTTTAAAAAGTATATAATTAGGTCAAATGCACATCAACTATAGTGCTGTTAATTTTTGTGCTGCAATCGATTTTTAAAATTGATGATTAACAAATTCCTTACTAGTACAATTGAATATTTCTTATATATCATTTAAATACATATTCATTATATCTTGTAAAAATTGTTATACTATAAATACATGCATAATCAAAAAAATTTTTAAAAGTATATATTGTATCCTTATTTAATGTGCAAGCAATAACATTATTTTAGAAAAGGAAAGAGCTGAATTAAAAGTTTTTAATTTATTTTTGCTGTAAGAATTTCTAATGATCAGATTTATTATTGCCTTTCAGGGGAGAATTATTATGATTGCAGCCTACCTTCTTTTGTTGACCCAGCATACTGTATTCGCTATCATTTAAATTCTGATGGGAAAAAAACAGTTGAAAAAATTCTTCAAATTATTCGTCAGTCAAAGCCAGATATAACATATTGTCCTATGTTATATCCCTTAATAAGTATTTTTCTACATTACATGTCAGAAGAAATGGCTTATACTTGTACTATGAAATTACTGTCTGATAAGCAAAATTTCATATCTCAAACAAAATCAGATCACACTGCTTCTGCCTATTTAGTCATGAAACTTTGTAAAAAATTTGCTGTAAGTCAAACTTAATATTTATCAGTATTATCAAATTCTTATTAAAATTAGTTTTTTAAAGATTGTATAAAATTTGCTTTATAGCTTTTTGTTTTATTAAATATGATTGCCTTTTACATATAGTAAAAACTAATTTTTATTAATACTCCTTAGCAATATTTAAAAGTTTTATTTAAAGTACTATTCACTATTATACATAATCAGTATTGCTGTACATAACAATAATATGTATATTGATAATTTTATTTTAACTTTTGCTTAATAGTATTCATAATTGACCCATGAAAGCATTGCTATGTATCTCAGTGCTAGCAAATGCAATTTTATATAAAATTCTTTTATTGTTCTGATTTGTATTTAAATGAATATCAAGAAAAATAAGAACAAATTGGTTTGATCCTTTGAAATATTATTTTTAATTATTTTATTAATTTTGTTATTACATTTTTCTGAATTAACTTTGTTCACAGAATTAAAAAAAAGTAATTATAATTAGCTAATTGTTATAATTATATTATTAATAATTTCTTGTTTAAAATTAATTAAATTAACTTTTGTATAAAATGTGTCTTATATTATTTTAAGTAAAAATATAATCATAATTAATTTGTTTCTTAAGTTCAGAATTTTTCATTTTGGTTTAACAGAAATGAAAATTTTTTATAATAAGCAAAGAAACAGCTTATTTTTATGCTTATGTAATAAGACATTATAACACATATATTATTTATATGAATATAATGATACTTTTTTTTATATTTGTATGCTAAAAAGTTTATAACAAAAAAAATGTAATATATTGTCATGATTTGTTGCTATTTTTTTCAGAAGAATAAGTTCTATCCTTCTGGTAAAAGTTTAACAAAAACCCTAATTAAAATGATTACTTAAATTAACAATATAACTTTGAAATTTTAATTACAGTTTTCTATCCTATATTTTAGATCCTTTAGAATTTTGGTAAATTTTCAAACATATTAGGTTTTAGATGCTGTGATTAAATTTTATATAAGTAATACAAAAGAAAACTATTTATTATATGATAGATTTACTTATATATCATTTGTTGGAGAAATATTTATAATGTGTTTCATTTAAGTTAATTATTTCACCAAATTATTTTTAATTGATGTGTAACTAATTATAAAATCTTTCATAATGCTTAAAAAATTTCATATCTATCAAAATTTTTCATGAACTAAAAATGAGTTACATCTAATTGGAAGAGTTTTGATTACTAATGCTGTCTAAAAAAGTTAGTATAAGCCTCTAGATTTTGATATACATATAAATGGGTTTTTTTTTTCCCCTAAATGTTTTAGAAGTTGAATTGTTGTATGAAAATAAATATTAAGAAAAGCTGGGAATTTTTGAATAAATTACATTACTGTACTTCAGGATAAAATGCTTGTTATTTGTTAGTCATCTAATTATAATTGGTGAATGTAATTTTCTTTGTATTTTTTAATTATATATATATATATATATATATATATATATATATATATAATTAAAAAATACA
>JAPDSC010123457.1:153202-200420 GCA_026290005.1 Latrodectus geometricus | reverse complement strand
ATATATATATATATATATATATATATATATATATATATATATATATATATATATTATGTAAAATCTTTAGTTTAACTATAATGTAAAATCTATAGTTCTAAATTTTCCTGAACAATAATGGTTTAAAATTATATTTTGAAAGTGAAAATAAAACCTATAATTTATTTCTTTATCATTTCAACTGTTTTTAATAAAAATTGTTTTTAGAATAAAGAATATAAAATCATATATGTGATAATGTTTAGTTCATAATATTTCATTTTCCAATGACTAAAGTTCTATTTTAACTTCTGTTTTATTTCGTTTTACTTAATAGTAATTTCTTTTATTCATGGGAAATTTATTGGTCCGAATTTATTTTTTATTTTATTTTATTTTTTTATTTGAGTTTAAATTTTGAGTTACTTTTTGAAATATGTTAGTTTATATTAATTGTTGATGGATTTGGAAATTATCTCAATAAATAAATTAAAATAGGTAAATTTTGAGGGATTTTTTAAATGCCCTATTAATAGAATATTTTGAAGGAAACTGGGAACAGAAAGCTATTATCCATTTATTTTAAAAGTTTCAATTATTGAGCACATGCAATATATTCAGTTACTAAAAAATATTATAAACTATTAGTTTTAACACAATATTAGTTCTAGTGTTTAAAAGAAAATTTATGCCAAGGGCAAAAGTAATGAGATGCAATCATTTTAAAGAAAACTTATTTTCTTTATTTTGTTTCCAGAAAAATCTGGATCAGAAGATCTTGGAGGTATGCAGAAATTATTAGATTTTTTTCAAAATATACCTGTACCAATTGAAAAAGTATTTAAGGTGAGATATTGTGTTTCATATTTAGCATCTAAGAATTGAATATTTTCTTGTGTGAAATTTATAATAAATAATTTTGTTATTATTTAATTCATTTGTAACAGTAATATTTTAGCAGATATTGGTAATACTGATTGATTTATATGTTTTTCTTACAACTGATTAAATTTCAGAATTGAATATAAATTTTTTCGTTTTCTAAACATTTGCGTGTCAAAAAATGAAAATCTTTGTGTTTCACATGAGTAAGAATAAAATGAAACTGTCATTTATAAATTTTTGGTTTTATTCTTTTACTTCCTTTCTTTCCATGGTTTTTTATGGTATATCTTTCCATATTTTTTTAAGGTATTGATACCTTAGGAATCAGAAATTATCATGTATGAGTAGAATTTTTTATCAAGTTTGAGAATTATTAATTTCCCTAAAGTAATAAAATATTCCATCAAAATTTAATACAGAATATTTTAATAATCATTAATCAAATAATTCCTCCTTATTCTGCTTACAAAAACAAGACTACATGATCAATTTGTATTCTTTAATGTTTCATTAAATAACTTTTTTTAATATTTGTGAATTCTTATTTCAGTTGTCTTTTAAAAAAGGAAAATAAAACAGTGATTAAAGTTTTTATTAAAATAAACATAATCTGACATGTGTACATGTGTTTATTTGTAATTATTAATTTCCAAATACTTTAGATTGCTTATGGAATTAGAGGATTCAGTGAAAAATTAGTTAATCAACAACTGCTTAAAGTTCAAATGACATTAAAAAGTCACACCAATCTTCCTGGTCGATCAATGTCTGCTGATAGACTCTCTCCTTCAAAGTCTGGTTATCATCTTGAAGTAAATTCTGCTGCTCAGCCTATCATCAAAGAAGTATATTCTTCATTATTATTTAATTTGTAATGATTTTAATAATTGAACTTGATATTTGATTTTAAAAATTTATATTTTATTGTATTTTATATTAATAGAACATAAATTATAGGTTCTTACAATTATAATATCTATGAGAATATTTTTCTAAACACAACTTTATGTACTTTTATGATGTTCTCAGTATTTATTTATAAATATAAAGATATTAAATGTATATTTTTAATTAATATTTTGAGAAACAATTACCTGTTTCTACTAGAAATTTCTCCATTTTGTACTTTCAGTGCTTTTTCTGTTACTCATATTTGCATTTTTGCTGGCTATTTTACTATTTAATATTGTATATAACTATCTAATATTTTAATCTTATTTTCTAATATCGAAAAATTATTTTTGATTAAAATTGAAACTATTTTATATGTGAAAAACAATGTTTTTTAAAAATATTGTATTTTCTAAAAACTTTTTTCATTTAGCTCTTTATGACAGTTTATAAATAAAAATAAAACCTTGTTTAACAAGATTCATTAATTCAAAATTTTTATTTTTATTTGAACTCAGCATGAATAGAGTATAATATCCTATAAATTTTCTTCTTTCTCATTGAAGTTTGACTAATTATTTTCTGTATCAATTTAATGATTACAAACTTATTGTCGTTTTCAGTTAAGAATGGACTCTTCATGTCGAACAAGATCAGTTGGTGTAGTTGCATTGGGAAATTTCAAATCGAGCATTATAACAGCAGAACAGGTAATTTATCCACATTACACAATTGTATTATGTGTTAATAGTATTTTAATTGCATATTTGTTGATCATTTTTACTGAATAATTTTTCTAGGATGTTAAAATCATATTACAATTTTTTTTCTATGGTTCATAATTATATAATTATCTACAGTTGAATTTAGGTGTCTAAACAATTAATTTCAACAAAGTGTTTTTTTTTTTTTCCACACACATACAAATTTACATTTATTTACTTTCAAATTTTGGTTTTATTAAAAACTTTTTCTATAAAGAAATAAATTAATAAATCTACTATTAGGAAATAAGCTAAAGTACTTTTTCATTTCACCTATTTTCTAGTTTTCACCTGATTTTTTTTAATTTATTAAAATTTAAAGAGTTTCAGATTCTTATAACTTTTTTAATAATTTATATTTATTGTACCTATCCTTAAACAATTCTAAACATTTTGGAAGAACTATAATTATTTTAAATTAATTATATATGCATATGTATTTTGAAATTTAATAACTCATATATTTCATTAAATTATTAGTTTTTTTTTTTTTTTTTTTTTTTTTTTAAATATAGACAAAAGTCCCAGAGTTAAAATAAATTAAACAAATTTTCTAGTTAATTTTGCTTAAAATTTGATTTTGAAAGCTATTTAAACTATGCAGTATTAACATAAACTAGGTCAAGTAATGTATTAGTGTCAAGTATAAGACACATACAGACTAACAACATTATTGTCTTATACTTGATTTTATAAAGAAAAACTAGTCTTTTACTTAATAATCTTGTAACTTTATAGATGAGTGTCATATGGAGTTGGCTACCTCTCAGAATATCTATGCTGCAACCACAAGTAATTTATTCTTCAAATGAACATGGTGCATGCCTGAGAGCTTTTTTTATGTCAGTTGGATCTTGGGAACCTACAATTCTACTTATTAAATCTATGAATGACGAGGTAAAAAGGTTTTAAATGAATAATAATTTTTTCGAATTAATTATTGTCATTTTGTTTTTTATTTATTTTTTGTCATTTTTCTTATATATCTTAAATTTATAATATTGATAAAACTTCTTAAATTATGAAATTTTTTATGATTAACTCAAAGGCAATTATGTATGGATCTTTTATAGTTTATTAACATGTTATTATTTACTTGTTTTTTTTTTTTTTTTTTTCTTTTAAAACCAAAATAGTTTTTCATGACTGTTTGCATTTCTATAAACACCATGTATTATGTTTTATTTTGAAAATTATTAATTAGACATGCTATAAAACCATTATTTTATATCATATCTAATTTATTATTAATAATGTTATTTATATTTGTTAAAATTAATAATGTTATTTATATTTGATATTGATATTTAAACATATTACTATAAAACTGTTAATTATTAACAATAAAAGTTTTATTGAAAAATCTTAACTTTTTTTAATTTGACATATAATATTACTTTTTTGGTTCGTTTGTCACTTGGGTTTGTCATCTGTTTAACATAATTTTTTAATAAGTGGATGACTAAGAAATGAATTGTTCCTTTGTATTTATTCATGGTCATAGCAAGCTATTTTATTTTGCTTATTTTTCCTAAAATCAAACTTTTATTTTAGTGTAATTCATGACAAATAACTTTTTTCATGGTCTAAGAATTCATTGGAATTTTATTTGTTGCTTTGTTATCCAATAATATATTATTTTAATTTATCACTGATATAATTAGATTTTGTTTTCTTTTCACTAATAACATGTAAAATAAATATATCACACATGCATTGTTTACAATTTAATACCGTTCATATTGGATTAAAATTTGAATGTATCTAGAGAATGTTGTGCCAAATTTTTCGTTATTGCTTAATGTTAAAATCTGATAATATTTATCTTGTTAATATCTTAAATTTATAAAAAGTATTAAAATGCCATAAATTTCAAATATTATTCATTATAGGTGTTTGGAGCATATTGCTCTACCTCATGGAATTCTAGAAATTCCAGTGACAACCAATGTAAAAAATACAATTATTTTGGCACTGGTGAAACATTCCTTTTCACAATTCTTCCTGAACTAAGAAAATACCACTGGGTTGGCTGCAATACATGTGATGATGTTCCTCACTGTGCAAAGTTATTTATGGCTGCTGATGACCATATGATTAATATTGGTGCTGGGTAATATTATTTTACTATTTCTTTGAAGTGGATAAAATATTTTAAAACAAAATGTTAGTAAAAAATGAATAAATTGGTGTTTGAGTTTTGTTCTGAATTTGACCTGGAGTAAACACAGAATGTGCAATAGTGTTCAGGGATTTTTCAAAATAGAATTACTTAATTTGAAATTAATGTATTAAAAAATATTAAACATTGAATCCTCATATTAATATTATATTGCATGGATAATATTGAACTTTTATTTTTATAAACCAAATAGAAAGTGTTCAATAAATCCATCATCCCTTGTACAGTATACGACTACACTGATGTCAAATTTTTCTTAAAAATTTATAAGCATAATTGCATTGGCTACTTCTGTGGCTTCTATTATGTGTGTTCTTACTTCTTGTAATGTAATTGGAAGAGGGTGCATGTAAACTTGGTATTTTACAAATACTAACATGAAAAATTGAGAGGTTTTATGATTTTTCATGTCAATAATTTTTTTTCTAAAACTCTGAAGATTAAAATCTTCTAAAGTAGGTAGATCCTTATAATTTAGAAGCAGAGATCTAGCAGTTGAGTCCCAAAGTGGCCTGTCACCCCCAAAGGTATTTCTTGGTTTATATTGCGAGCATGACCTATAACTTAAACCATTAGAAATACAAATGATCTTTGGCTTAGTCACTACTTTCTGGTTGCTATAATGATGCTTTTCAACTAAAATATTGTGATTTCAGTTATATTTAATTGAAACACCCATTGCTGAACAACTGGTTTATTAGTGACAAATACTACTTTTTAAAAAAATAGTAGATCGAACACTAAAATAATTTCGATGAAAATAGAGCTTAACAAGTTATAAACTTACATTTCAATAAGTGTAGAACACAAAACGATCCTTATCATCTTGAAAAATAATGGTGAAGACTACAGCAGATTTAACATAACCCAATTTGCAACATTTGGAGGCCTGCTTCTCGACACTCCAAAACATTAGTGTTACAAATCTGCAAATACATGAAACTCGAGACTTTCCTTTCTGATGCCACTTTCTTTAATTAAAATCTTAATAATTGTTATATTTTAAAATCATGATTCTTTTTGGAACACTTTCTCTTGTGTAAAATGTTATTACTTTTTTCTTGAAAATCTAAATTTTAGAAAATTTAATCAAACTGTTATATATTATCTTCTTATTGTCTCATAATTTCTGTATATTGGTAAATAGAAATGTTTTATCAACTATTAATTTTTCAAAATTTAATTTTCATTTTGTTCAAATTAAGAAAAAATTGTTTTTATATTTCATATTAATTGCACAAATGTGATTTAATCATTTGCTTTAAGTATTGTTTCCATTGGTTTCAATATAAAATCCTTTTGTAATCAGGAATTTTTCATTTTATATGTAGGATTGCATAAAATTAGTGTATTGCTTAGTGAGAAACACTTTTATCTTATTTATTTATATCACATGCTTTTGTGAATAAACAATTACTATGGTAGATTTTTGAACATCTGACTTAATATAGCAAAAATGTGAGATAAATAAGCAAATGACTAAAGAAAATAAGTAATACAGATTTATTTACACCAGTAACTAAAATTATATTCCAGCTTTGTATTAATTTTACTAAAAGATTCTCATTAAAAAATATCAATTAAATAATAATTATTATTATATTTATTAGAAATATATTCAATCTACATATAATTACATATTTTTTAATATTTATTTAACATAAGTTTTGTGTGCAAATTGCATAATTCATATTTATATCTGTTTATATTATATTGTATATATTTTTTTAAAAATACGTGCATTTTTTTCCAAATTTAATATTATTTATCTATATGTGTGTTTATTGTTCTTAAATAGTTAAGAATTAATTGTAGAAATTCAAAAATGTACATTTAATTTTTATTTCATTAATTATTTTAATTGTAATTATGCTCTTGCTACATCATTTTTTTTTATCTAATAAAATAGTTTGAAAACAATTTTTTGAATTGAGAAATTCAAAATATTCCAGGAAATTTGTTTTCTTAAATATCTAAATATTTTTATTTGACTATCAAAATGTTTGTTTATATATTTCTTTTTGATATTGTTATCATTATAAAATTTTTCTTTTGTGGTAGTATTATTTTTTCCTTTGAAAAAGTCTAAGTATTATTCATTTTATGTTCTGTCTTTATCTTGAAATTTGCACTCCAATCTAATAACATACTTTAAAGTAAAAAATTCATTCCATTTGTATAATAAATTAAATGAATATTCTTTGTCTATATATCATATTGTAATTTGTATTATATGTTTTAAAAAAACATTTAATTTTCATTTTTGTTTGTATAGTTAAGGATATACATAGTTTATCAGCTTTATTTTATAAAATTTATGGAAACAAAAATGGTAAAATTGTACTTAAGTTAATTTTCTTTAATGAAAAGTAATTTTAAAAATTGTTAAATGTACATTTTTTTTAATTATAAAAGAATTGTTATTATTTTTATTTTAGGTCATAAAACATTAATGTGTAATAAAATTTTATCTTTCTACTCAACCAATGTAGTTAAAAGTGTATGAAGTTGCTATGCTCTTAATTAAACAAGTGTTTTGTTGATCAAGCTAATATTTCCTACTTTATAGAAATGGTCAAGGCCTATTATTGGATGACCAGCTTCTTCATGGAAGAACTGAACATTGTGATACATTTGACAATGAGCCACTGTGTAGCCACAAAGATTTTCAATGCAAAGTAGTGGAAGTTATTGGGTTTGAATAAGTCAAACTGTATAATTATTAGATCTGAACATAGTTTGTGTACTTCTTAATCATAATTTTGTATCATTACCAAATGAAATTATTTTACAATATAAAGTAGTAATTTATAGTTATTTTTTCTATTATTCTTATTTTAGTATTAACTGTATCAATGTTTTTACTGTTTCCTTGAGACTCATATTGTAGTTTCCCATGACAAACTGAAGAAATCATTTTATATTTATTTAAACATCAAACTTATTTTTATATGTAAGAATATGAGCCAATTTAAAAATGATTTTAATTCTATGTTTTACTGAACTTAAATCAATGTAATTGAGAATAAGTGTCTTTTTTTTACAGTATTATTGAAATATATGTGATTGAGATTATTTTAAATAATTTTATGTATTATAAAGTTTTTAAACTATTATTTCAAACTACTTTGCCAAATGGTAGCAATGCATATGTGATGTTTTAGCCTTTTATCTTATTTGCTGTTATTAATTATGCTATTCATACTCTGAAATTTTTAGTATTAGATTACAAAATGTATCTTTTAAAGATTTTAATTTTATTTAGTAATTATTAATTGCAATTATGTTTTACTATTTTAAACATTTTTCTGAAACCACTAAATAGTGTTTTAATTTTATGTTAGCTTTCATATTTACATTAAAAATTCTAAATTGTTTTAAAATCATTTATGCTTAACACTTATCAATTTTTAGCTTACTTTTTTTAGTTTTCTTTTCTTACTTATTTTTCTTAGCATTTTGTGATCTAAAGGTTAAATTTAATAGAGTTTGCACACAATAACGTTACCTAATAATTCACTCAAGCGACCTTGATGCATACATTTTTTGCTTTCATTACATTATGATTTGAATATTTTCCTTTAATATTTTTAATGCTTAAAAAACAATTGTATATAGTAAATGAATGGTAAAATCCACTTTATGAAACAATAACTGTTTCTCGGCATATGGATATTATGTACTATATGTTTTTCTAGTCATTAAAATACTTTATTTTCCTTCATTAATATAGTAAGTATCTTAATTTAATTGCCTAACTAACTAAAAGGCAATAGAGTTTGATTATGTTGCATTTTACTTTAAATAAACATTACAACTTTAGAAGTATGTACTGTAAAAGCACCATTTCACAATTATTTTCTAATTTTTAATTCAAAACATTTAAAGTAGTGGAATTATTAATTCTAGTGAATTTAATTCTCTGAGATTTCTTGATCCCTTCAAGTTACTTTTTCTTCAATATTGTTGATATTGTATGACATAATGTATAATTTTGCATCATATTCACTTGTTAATAATTGCTTAAGCAATCAAACATTGCTTAATTAATAAGTTTTGTATGGTAGTTTTATAGGATTCCTTTGTCTTTCATGTATCTTTGAAGTGTATATTTGATGATATAAATATTGTGATAATTAACTGTTATTCTGATTTTAAATTGAATAACATTAAGTTTTTTGCCTTAAAATTATTTAAATGGGAACTACTAGAAATTGTAAAAAGTTTTAATTCCTATCCTCTTTTGATATTTATAATGAATGTAACATTCTGTGCCTAATTTATTTGTATATTATTTATGTTTATGACATTTAATAATTATATTTCATAATTTAGTATATTTGCTGTGATAATGAAATATATAAAACTTTATCATCTATTGTGATTACAAACAAGCTTTATTTCAAGTTTCCTTATTTAAATTACTATTTAAAGTTAGTCCATGTATGATTACACACATTTTTAGCATTGATTTTAAAGTATATACAAAAAAAATTTTTTTGTATACTATAACACTATTAAAATAATTATTTCTCTTTATTAGAATTTAAAATT
This sequence comes from Latrodectus geometricus, assembly GCA_026290005.1. NCBI lineage: Eukaryota > Metazoa > Arthropoda > Arachnida > Araneae > Theridiidae > Latrodectus > Latrodectus geometricus. The sequence goes on along the minus strand of JAPDSC010123457.1, from coordinate 191,165 downwards.
ATTATATTTTAATATTTATAAATATTTAATATATATAATATTAAGTATTTATATATAAAAATTTAATATATACAACATATAAAAGAATAAAAATTGTAAATGGAAAACAAATTTTTTCCTAGCATGAATATTTTACAATTTTCTCTATACAGTAATATGTTGTAGTTTTCATCATATGTGAAATTAAAGTATTCAATCAAATAAAGGACCTATCATAAATTATTCCTTCATGTAAAGATTGAATAAATAATTTGATAGTTTTTAACTCAGATTCACATAAACTTATTTATATCAAGATATTTTAAGGTATCTCAGTATTTTAGAAGTTGATTCATTCATATAAATGCAAAATTAATAATTAATTGTATGATGTTATCAATTATATTTGCAGTTCTCTTATTTGTAATTTCATATTTGAATAAATCTAATATAAATTTACTTCCTTGTAAGTCATCTTCAATTGCTGAAGTTATCCACAGAGAAATAAAATATAGTGTAAAAACATTTTAAAACACACAAAATGACATAAGATAAATTAGTAAAAAAATTTATTTGATTTTTCTCTTTTTATATTTTTAAAATTGAATCTTTAATTAGCTCTTCTGTTTTATTTTTCATAGATTTATGTGTATTATATATGTCAATATATATAAAAAAGCAAATGACATCTTTTTATAAAATATTAATTATATTTTCCTTATATATTATGTTGGTTTCTATCCCATTTCTTCCAGATAATGATTAGTTAAATTTATGTAAATTAAAATATAAAAATATTTATCATGAGAGAGAAAAAAGATAAATGTTTCTTAAACTCTTTGTTTATTGGTATTTTTTTTCTTTTTAAGTTTCATAAAATGTAAATTGAATTCCAGAATTAAAAATTTTTTATATATTGAAATAATGATGTATTAATTAATAAAATATAAAAGTTATTTTATAAATGACAAATATTTTTACTGTTGGAAACATAACTTGCAGTTTTTTTCTGAGATATATGTTTGATATTACATTTGCATAACATGGTTTTATATTTATTTGTTTATTTATATTTTGAAACAATAATTTTACTATATATGTACATAATATATCGATATTAATTACTTTAATTAATTTTACTATTTTTGTTTAAACAGTGACATATTGCTTTGAGCATACCAATAATGACACATTTATATAATTCAAAGTTTTGATAGATATAAAATTTATTATGGTATACCATCTTATCTCAGCATACTTAAAAAATTATTTTATGTTATGATGGTGTGATCCTTTTATCTTTATTTAAAATTTATGTTTTGTGCCAAATTTATTTTGAGAGTATATTGTTCGTTAATCATTATGTTGCTCTATTTTTTTATACTTTAGCTTCATTTATATATAATTTCAATGCTATATTTATTATATTGCTCTGTGATAGTAAATTATAGTAAAAGCTGTGTTGTAATGTGCTATATAATTGAAATTGCAATAATATAGTATTGCTTAAACAAAATTGTTATTAATGTATCATTGATAAAGTTTTCATTAAATGTTTTCTGTGAATTTTATTTCTTTATTGTGTCATACAACCTAATTAAATATTATTCACATTTGTTGCACTGTCACATATATTTATTAACAAGGCATTTAATTTCAAAAACATTTATTTATTTATTTATTCATTTTGTATTTATAGAACTTAATAAAGTATATTCTATAAAGTTTTATTTTAAAGATAGAGATATAGTACATATCCTTAAAATAAAACTTAGTTTGAAATTTGATGTATTGAGAATCTATGCCTATTTGGTGTTATCAAAAGATTTGTATTAATCTACCATTATATTAATAAATACTTAAAAAGCATTTATCTACTTGTTAAATCAAGTAAACAATGGTGTTAATTCTTAACCCTTTCTATCTAAAAATTATATAATTTATAAATAGTTGCCTTGTGATTTCCTGTTTTACATTTGCATGCAAAACTTTGGTAAAGACCTTGTAGTTATTAAGTGAAAGTATAGGAAAACGCTTTTATCCATCTGGTTACTTATGATTTAATCATTTGTTGATCAAATAATTTTGTACAATCAATAAATTTAATAAAATTACCTGAATCACTGCACACTAAATTAATCGACAAATTGTTGGTGAGAATAGTCAGGACTTTTTCAAAAGCGTTTGGGACAGTGAAAAATATTATTTTATGTACTTGAAAACTATATCCTGTTGTAGGGAAAACAATAAGAATTGTTTGTGTTAATCGTTCAAGAAAAATTATCCTAAGTGATGTCTTGCTCAGCATTTAGTTGTCGAAAAAATATGATATTGATTTATTGGCTAAATTCAACATTGCTTTCAATAAGAGCATGAAAATCGTGTCTTTGCTCCTTCATAATAGTAATTTTTTCTCTGTTGCAGAATTTATTTTTATAATCGTGACATCTGATCATTTATTGGTCGACTTTTGTTGATTAGACTTGGAATGATGAAAAAAAAATTATACGAATTCTCATCTAATTTAAATTTTTCACTGAGTTTAGATGATAATTTTCAAATTGATTATAATCATCTTGTAATTCTTATGTTTCAAACAAATTGGTATGATTTGTTATCACACAATATACTCTTTTACATATAAGGGCTAATTAGAGCAGGATTTGCAGTTTAAAGATTTAAGCGAACACTCAGAAAAAGAATTTTTTCAACTGCTTGTATAATAATTTAATGTTGGTTATGTCTTATTTCATGTATTTAATCTTGTGGTGTTGTGTATGAATTGAGACTGCAAACACACACACACAAGGTATATTAATGTGAATTTCTAAAATATGTTCCCCTGAAAATACGAGAGCAGGTAAGCATGTTGAACAAATAAAATATTCTAAAATGTTTAGAACCAACAAACATTACCAATATATTGCAAGTTCTAAACCTTCTTCAATGTGTTAAAATTAATATTCATGAAAATTCTACATATTACCAATATGTATCCAAAATCTATTCATATGCAACAAAATTCATGGTTAATCATTTGTGAACTGAATGCAAGTGATGTGAAGACAATTCGGCGAATAATTTTTTTTATTTATTGTAATCATATTATATACTATTTTCCAATCCTGATGTAGCTATTTTTATTCTTACGAGGTTAATTACTGTTTTGCCTTTTTTATTGTCATGCCAAACTCATACGTTTTTGAAACTCAAAAATCAATGATATATATGCTTTTGCAATAAAAAACATACCATAGTTACAAGTAAAAAATCTTTGTAATTGTGGTATGTTTTTCTATTGCATCACATTGCACACAAATGCACCATTTGCATTTGTTTGTTATAAAATCTGTTGTTAAGATTTTCAACAATATAAGTGTACTCTTAGAAAAATTAGGGAAGAAAGCAATAGAGGAAGAAATTAGTTTTGCAACATCTATATATGAGAACAAAATTAAAAGTACACATAACTTACAAATAGCAATGCTGGAAAATAGTTGCATCAGAATTTTAATTCTTAGAATGATAGAAAAAAAATATGAAAATATATTTAAGGCAATAATTGGTGTATTTTTATATGAAAAAATATATTTAGAAATGAAGGAAGGTGTTAAAATGTGGCTTGTAATTCTAAATATTTAAAATTGACCAACTTTACCAAATGGATTCAATGAGGCTACTATAAAATTTTGATCCTGATCATACTATAACCCATTCGCTTATAATCTGATTTTTCCCCAATGAATGTTGTATCATTAAAAGTATCCTTGTGTCCCTGTATCAACTGACATTCCAAGCTGAATTGGATCTTAATAAATAACGATTACAATTCATGTCTTTTAATTCCAATTTGTATGCAATCTTGACATTCAGCAGCCAATCTTTGTCCACATGATATTTTGATTTAAGACAATGTACAAAGAGCACCCTGATGTAGCCTGTTTTGGAAGGTTGGTTTGAGAACCTCTTTGCCCTATTGCCAAAAGAAACTCGCTGTAATTTAATAGTGTTCATTGTTCTGTCTCGATTAGCTGTAAATAGGTTATATTGGTCATTATTTATTGTAATACTAATGGCTTGCCTTAGTTGGTATATTATTAGCATCATATTCGATATCATTTCCTTTTTCTTGGAATAGATTCTATAACTTTTAGATGGCATTCGTTGCACCTTAAGCATCTCCTAATCTTCGAAATTGCTATCTTTTAAGCTTCATGATAATAAATCAAACCATGGATGCCTGTAAACTACGTTGGCCTGACACTTTCAACTCTAATAATGGAAAAGGTTTTGGTGAAATCACGGGGGGGGGCGGGGTATCTGCACTCATATCTCTTGTTTTCGATATCATGCATGTTAATTTCTATATGAAATTTTTATTTTCTGTTACGTTTTATATTCTCGATATTTTATTTGATGTTAGCTATCGTTGTTAGTTTTTGTCCAATTTCGTCCAAGCCATGTGCCTCCCTAACGTTTCGCTGAACTTTTAGTATTTGTGGAATTTTTTTCATATATAGTAAATAAAATGTATGTGTGCCATATATAGTTTAAAATAAAACACCTTTCATGTCAATGATTCATATAATTTAAATTTTATGTATGACTTAATAAAAAATTAAGCTAGCAAAATTGTTTTATTAAAAAAATTCAATTTTATATAATTTTAAAATATAATCTGTGTATGATTGAATGACATTTTAGTCAAAGGGAAAAAGTTAAATTCAGTATAAGCACTGAAAGAAAACCTATTAGGTTCCATAATTCTTCCAAAATGTAGTTATGGTTGCAGCTATATGGCAAATACTTTGGCTTCCAGTCGGGCTAAATTATCACTTTGGATATAGATGTCTTTTATGGTATGGAATCCATTTTAAATATTATTTCCTTCTCAAATTAGATCATGTATATATAGTACACAAATAGTCATAGAGTGACAAAAGTTTTTAATTTTTCTATATACTATTCGGTTAATGCTATAACTTCTGTTTGTACATAGCATTAACATATAAAATTGCTTAGCTTTAGAGTTATATAATTTTCAAAGAAAACACACTGGTGTGCAAAATTTAAGCAAAAGGGTTCTCTGTAATAATTCCACAAGAAATATCTGAGAGACACGAAATTCAGAAATCAAAGGTAGCATAAACGATGACGGAAGCAAATTTGCTCAAAAAATGAATCAATATATATTTTAAGGAATCCAAAAAATATATACACTACTGGCCATTAAAATTGTTACACCAAGAAGGCGACATGCTACAGATGTGAAATTTATACGAAAGGAAGAAAGTGCTGTGATATGCAAATGATTAGCTTTTCAGCGCATTCAGACAAAGCAGGCGCCAGTAGCGACACCTACATTGTGTTTAAATGAGGAAATTGTTCAGCCGGTTCCTCATACACAAATTGCATTTGAACGTTGTTGTCTGGTGAAAAGTTGTTGTGATGCCTCGTGTAAGAAGGAGAAATGCGTACCAGAACGTTTCAGACTTTTATAAAGGTCGAATTGTAGCGTACCGGGATTGCGGGATTTGTGTTTATCTTATCGCAGTATTGCTGCTCACGTCGATCGAGATCCAATGACTGTTAGCAGAATATGGAATCGATGGGTTCAGGACGGTAATGCGGAACGCCATGCGGGATCTCTACGGCCACCTATCACTAGCAGCCGAGAAGACAGGCATGTTATCCGCATGGCCGTAATAGATAGTGCAACCACGTTATGAGCCGTGAGTCAAGAAACGGGGTCGTTTGGAAGACAACAAGTGTCTGCACAAACAGTTCGATGGCGTTTGCAGCAGCATGAGACTCTCAGCTCGGAGACCATGGCTGCGGCTTCCCTTGAACCTGCGTCATAGACAAGGGCACCTTCAATGGTGTCCTCAACGACGAACCTGGGTGCACGAATGGCGAGACGTCATCTTTTCAGAGGAATCCAGGTTCTGTGTACAGCATCATGATGGTCGCATCCGTGTTTGGCGGCAACGTGGTGAACGCACACTGGCAGCGTGCATTCGTCATCGTCATACAGGCCCATCACCTGGAGTGATGGTATGGGGTGGCATTGGATACACGTCTCGGTCACCTCTTCTTCGCATTCACAGTGCACGTTACATTTCTGGTGTGTTACAACCCGTGGCTCTACCCTTTATTCGAGCCCTGCGAAACCCTACGTTTCAGCAAGATAATGCCCGACCGCATGTTGCCGGTATTGTATGGACTTTCCTTGATACGGAACATGTTCGGCTGTTGCCGTGGCCAGCACGTTTTCCAGATTTTTCACCAATAGAAAACGTCTGGTCAATGGTTGCCGAGCGACTGGCTCGTCACCAAACGCCAGTCACTACGGTTGATGAACTGTGGCATCGTGTTTAAGCTGCATGGGCATCTGTACTTGTACATGCTATCCAATCTCTGTTTGACTCAATGCCCAGGCGTATAACTGCTGTTATTACTGCCAGAGGTGGTTGTTCTGGGTACTGATTTCTCAGGATCTATCCAGCCAAATTTTTTGAAAATTTAATCACTTTTTATTTCTAGTATAATATATTTGTCCAATAAATGTCATTTTGTTATCTTCATTTCTTCCTGGTGTAGCAATTTTAATGGCCAGTAGTGTATTTCATTATTTGAAAATCCTCCATTAAGAAGATTTTAGTAGACTTATTTCAAACTAAAGTTTTTTTATCAGTAAGAATTAATATTTCACTGTCTATTTTTTGTATGTAAATAGATTAATATTTTACTTGCGAACTTCCAAAATGCACAGTGTACCTATAATTTCCAAGAATTTATTTTTTCCTTTGATTCTGCGTGCATCAATAAAGAAATGCTAGATCAGGTGCTAAACTCGTCACTTGATTCCGGCTTAAAATTACGAATCAATTAATTGTGGACAGTATGCTCGAGTCGGTAGAAATAGGAAGTCGAAAGTGTAATAAAGTAAATAAATACTGTCTTGTTAGAATCTTGAAAATCTGAAGCACTTCTTGCTTATGGATAGGGTTATAGATGTTAAAATTCCTACTTTCATCATCTCTGGCTATTTAATTCTTCACGGAATAGTATTATGGGTAAATCTAAATATATTAAACGTATTTTCTAGTTTCTGTGTTGAGTAGTTATGTTATTTACAGAAGGGGACTTCACAACCTTTGAGATGACATTTTATCTTAAAACGATCTTATAAATAGTTATTCGTGTGAAAAAGTTACCATAAAGCAGCAAAACGAATAAAATAATTTGAAGAGTTTTACTCATTACTTATATTAAGTGAAACATTTGGCTCAGATTTACTGTACGGTCGCTCTTCGCTCGATTTTCCAAAGTTGGTGATAAATGACATTTTCTGGCAACCCAAACAATTCTGACCAATCACAGATGAGAGATTCCGACCAATGAAAAATAGGGGATTCTGATAAAAAGGGAACCGATCAATGAAAAATGGAATATTCTGTTTATTTTAGACCTTGCTTGTCCAAATTGGCGAAGTTGGCGAGATGTTTGGCAATTTTTTTAAAAAGTTGCCAAGAGCGACCGTGCAGTAAATTTTTACCAAATGTTTCTATAAATAGTTCAATATGAATTCTAACTCTTCTTAGCAATTATAACTAGAATTCTTGTTATGTTCTATTGATTATATTTTGGTTGTGTAATAAATTAATTACAAATATTATATAATGTATAAGAGGTTAAATTAATTCTTTAATGACAGAAAATACGAGTATTTTTGATATAATAAGTTTAACAATTTGATCATATTTCTAACTTAGATTTAAAAAAAATGTCTATGCATTTTAGAAATTTGTTCTTATAATTTTGTGAATTTAGAGGATTTTTCAGTTTTTCATTTAGCTGCATCACCAGAATGTTTATATAAAAAATTTTATACTCGAAAACCAATCTCTAATTATGAAATTAAAATGATTCAAGTAAGATGACGATGTGTTGTGCATTCCTTTCGTATTGTACTGCAACATGAAATGCTTATAAATATGGCTTCACTGTAACCAAATTTTTACTATTCTGACAAAATTACAGCTTTTATTTCCCTACATATATTTTTATTCTGTTATTTTGACATCTATACTCTTGACATATATTCAAGAACAAATGTTTTCAGTTAACATTTGTCCTGTTTTCCATGATTTAGTTACCCTTTGAATTTGTAGGAAAAATAATTTTTCAACACTTACACTAGTATAGAACCAATGCCATTATTTCTCATCTTAAGCGAAAATTGAAAAGTTGTCTAAATTTCAGTTTTGTAGATGAAATAAAAAATTGAGTTATTAAAAATGACTTTCAACATCATCACAAAATAGTTGCATATATAATTGCTAAAAGGTAAAAAAAAAAGTTGATGTGAATACGAATGTATGTAAATGAGAGAGGTTATGCCAAAATTAAAACATAGAGTATATTATAAGGATAAATATTAAATGAGTGCATTCTAAGAAATAATTGCAAATCTCAATCAAACTGGAAAAATTCCCAAATGTATATTTGATTTTATGAGAAATATTTAAATGACTAATCCATCTTGCTATATTTCTTAAATATTTTACGTATTCCATACTGCCATAATATTTTATTAAATCGATAATCATTCTAATTCTATAAGCAAATAAGGACAAAAAAAGTTACTTTCAATATGCTTTGATCTTTTGATATTTTAAATTACACTAATTTCTAAAAATAAGTATGCAGAAGAAAATATTAATTTTCGATAAGCAAAATGGTGAAGCTATTATTCGTTGCAGAGGTAGATGACAGAATGAAACAGTTTATTAAATAACAAACAACCACAGCTTCGTATGAAGAAATATATTAGAAAATACAGTATTGCGAAAAGTTACAAATATTGCATATAAGTGTGGAGAAAATATGTTAAAATCTTTGCGGCATCTATGTTTAGAACTTGCATTTCCAAAGATACCAAAAGAAATAGTATGTTATAGCCTTTTTTTTCTGGTATCCATAGCTTGAATGGCTAAACACAAGCAAGTTGTCGATGTGTTAAAATGGGATAATTAAATATAAATACTGATCGATTCTTCTTATGGTTTTTTTAAGATTATAAAAATGATTTCAGACGAACCAAAAATTTAATCGAAGTCCTACACATTAGATAATTTAGTTTAAGAGTTACAATCTTTGTAAGATATAGATTTATTCCTGTTTCAGTTAAGCAGAATCAAAAAGAGATCGCCACACTAATGACTTAAATGATTACAGTTGGATTGATTAGATTGTCATTATACTGTGCTCAGATGGTTAGATAATAAGGTGTTCTATACATTTGTATTTCTCTCTTCGATTAATCAAGAGAAGTACTGTTAATGCTGTATTACAGTGTTTAGATTGCACTGTGCTTCATTAGGGTGAATTTGAAAAAAAATTTATTATATTTGCCTTTAAATTATAAGTGTGTAAGAGTCTAGAGAACGCAAGGAATTCGCAATATAACCTAAAATATTACCAAACGTAAAACATTTATAGATGGAACCAACAGGATTTGAATAAAGATTTAGAAGGAATATCCCATCAATCTACGAATCTAGAATCGGTATTTTATAACAGTTGTACAATATTGGAGGGAAGTTGTATGGAATGCTTCAATTAATAAGATTTTTTATTTTAATGAATGACAGTTCTTGTCTTATAAAATAGTCATTTTGAATACGACTATTAGGAAAAAGAGGTGATTTTGTGTATGAAGAGACAAGCATACTCCTCTAACCTAAATTCGACATGACTAAGATACCCATTTTCATGCTGTAGGAGTACATTTTTCTCACTCAAATATGGTAGAATGGTATAATACGTGGTGCTTAATCTATACTGGTCTGTGAATGACTTATATTGAGGAGGAAAGTATTCAAGTTTATAGAATTCCAAAATTAAAAATGAGATTATGTTATAGACCTTAATAATATTTTAGAGCTCTTAAGCAAATTAAATGATTTAGTGTAAGTTTTTCAACACGTAATTGCACCAATTTACACGTTGAAAGTATAAAAAAAAAAAAAAAGAAAAAAATGTTTTGATTTTGTATTTTAATGTCACTTGATGAATCGACTGAGAATTTGCAGAATATTCCTTCAATAGTATATTCAAATGTAAATCTAAATTTACAAAAAAACAACTCTAAACATTATTTAAAAAACTTCAGAGAAAGCATACTATGATATATAGATGTCGCAACATTTTAAAATTTGATACTTTCATTCTATTATATGAAATTGTCAGATTACAATTAAAATTTCCTCAATTTTTTTTTCTATTTTCTATTTTGGAATACAAATTGAAGAGTTATGTTTTTTAAGTGCTTACTTTATGTTTTGTAGCATGTTTATTCCATTTGTAGCATTTTAGAAAGTTTTTATTCAATGTTATTTATGTTAACAGTATATTAAGTCTTAGGAATATTTTTGTCAGAGCTTTATTCTATTTATCTTATTTATATTGAAAACGTGCGTTATCAAATCTTATGAACCAGTTTGTATGAGTCTATATGAGTTCTTATAGCGAACTCTCAAACTTCTGGGAATAATTTTATTTAAATTCAATGTCTTGTTTTATAAAAAAAACAAATTTGTGAACCACTGATGTAATTTTCTATGTGATACTTTATGGTTATTATGACTACAACATAAAATATAAGCATTGGAATTAGTCATTACAAGAAAGTATACGTTAATCTATCAGAAAACATTAGTTGTTAAAAATAGCTTAGTATGAACTATGTAAAATATGAGATACGTAAAATGTGAGCCTAAAATTAAACAGTGATATAAAATCATAAAGCCTTAAGAGCATTTATATTTTGAAAAATTATTTACTAAAATATTTAATTAAAAATATAGATGTTAGCTCTTTGCATATTTAATAGTATCTTATGTTTGGGAAACTAACACCGCAAAGTATTAAAAGCTTTTATTTATTTTGGTACTTAATCAATATTTAATTTTACAGGTACAAGGATTTGCCTTTTTTGCTATTGGTGTGTTTCTATATACAGTGTTAAAAAATATTTTTATTGATGAAACTGGATTGCAGGAAGCGGGAAATATATGTTATTTTTTGGGCTTCACTGGAGTTGGTTTAATGCTTGTGTCCTTTTTCACAAATTATGTGCTCTTCAATCAAAGTGTACGGACGTATGCTTTGGTAAGTTGGTATTAACCGACTTCTTTAATCACCGATATTGAAGTATATGGTCTCAAAATTAATTCCCTGAATAACTGTTATGTATTACGTCTCTTCTATTATAAATATGATTCATTCTTTAAAAATATTATATTTTTGAAATTGATACGTGAAAAGTTTGTATAATATCTACTGTGTAAATCATTCTTAAATTATTATATATCTTCACATAAAATAGTTTTGATGCAATGAATTAAAAATGAAATTTTAATTTGAAAAATTGTTGACCTTGGAATTGTACGTGATTCAGAATGTTAGTTGGTTTTACATTCTAACACTGAGAGATAGATTCCATTTGCAATTCGTGAATTATATGTGTGTCATTGATCTCAAAAAAAGAAGTAATTAATTAATACAAAAATATGTTAATAAGCATCATTAATATAAATAGATGATAACATAAAAAAATTGAGGTAAACATGTTATTGATATCGTGTAAGAATAATGCTTATAGTAACTTAAATAGGTAAGAATTATTATAAAGCACATTTATTTCACAAGAAAATTTAAGTACATGGCATGCATATTATGAGAGAAATAGTACACTCATTCGGAACCCCTCAGTTGCACACTAAAACCACTCTGTAAGTTAATTGCAGGGTGAAAAACAGAGTTGTCGCCAAGCTGGCAATCGTTTACTAATGGGTTGCCATTTTTGGCATAAAAGTCAAGTAAATAGCGAGTGCAGCCTCACACTCTCTCCACACTGTGTTTCATATTACGTAAGAAAACATTAATGAAAATAAACATGTCGTCCTGAATATGTGATCGACAGGTTGTTTGGTAATTGTACGTTGAACCACACAATCTTTTGGAATGCTGTCTGAAAAGAAATGCTGATTTATGTCTGGCTAATGTAGTGATACATTTGCGTCCATTCATTTCAATAGCAAAAATCTTTTTATCTTTTTTTAGTCCTTAAAAAGGTCTATCATAGGGATTTTGAAGTGGCTTTCTCACTCACTTGTGTTTTAGAAATACGCATGAACATCTTTCAGATGTGGATGAACAAAAATTGATTTATTCCCATATGTTCAAGCAGGTGTTGGTTAAATGTCACTAAAGTATTTCTTCAATTCTTTTATGTACTCTGCTTGAAGTGAGAATTTGTTGAAGTCAAAGAGTAGTTCCATAAACCACGTTTGCAGTCATCTCTATGATATCTTTTTGAAACACAGTTTGAAAACCCAGTAAAATGGTTGGTAATGCCACAGATCATTAGTCCGTGTTATATGCTTGTAAAATCGCTTATAAAGGACGATAAAATTTTCAATCAGTCCATCTACCAAGAGCTCGTAAGACGATGTCTGAATCCATTTAATCTCGAAAAAATGAGACAGAAACTAGGGCGGAACCTTGATTCACAGTATATGCGATTGACAGTTGAATCTTGAAACCCAGTGAGTATAAAAAGCTTCAGCTACAGTTCCAGAACAGATATCAGAGATAGCCACGGCTTTCCACCAACGTGTAAATCTATCTGTCATCATGAGGCAGTAAGAGTTGTTTCGAGAAAGTGGAAAAAGACCAAAACATCGAGATGTATATGATCATATCTCTCAGTCCGATTTAAAAAGGAACCTACAGGTTCTTTGGTATACCAATTGACTTTAGCTGTGTGACATGGAACACATTATCTTGATCAATCTTTATTAGTAGAAAGCCAAATAAGTCAGGATTTAATTAATTTCACCTTTTTTTAATTTCACGTTTTTAATATTATGATGGGTAATTGCAACTTAGAAAACAAAAATGAAGGAACAAATTTGTTTTCTAAGGAAAGGTGAGGTATAAAGTCATGCCATAACCATCGATAAATGACAAAATACTTGAATATGAACATCATCTGATAATAAAACTTTCTTTAATTCTAAGCTGTTAGATTCATCTATAAAATTTTTTACTTCTAAATCATTTGTTTACACTTTCAAAATTTCTGATCAGTCTAGATCAGATGATCAATTTAGATTTGTCATTACTATGACAATGATACGAAAAAATGATGATACTTTCTGACCCTTTTATGTGGTGGATATTATTCATCGTGAATTCTGAAGTAAAGTCTAATTGTCTTGTTTGCCATGATGAACTTTTTCAGAAAATTTTCACCAACCGAACAAATTATGGTGCATATGGCAGGGAATTATTTGCAGCGTATGATCCCATAAAACATTTTCAGCACATACTTAAAAGAACGACGAAACAGAGTGAAACGTATCTCTTTAAGTATGTGCTGAAAATGTTTTATATGATCATACGCTGCAAATAATTCCCTGCCATATGCGCTACAACTTGTTCGGTCGGTGAAAATTTTCTCCGAAAAAAAAGTCTAGGGGTTATAATTCATTTTCAGCAATTAGTAATTACGCTCCACATATTGCAAAATTCGATGCGTCCACATATAGTACTAATTTAGCTTGTGTACTAGAGTAGGCTAAAAAGAATATATTTGCGATTAATTTTTTTTTTTTTTTCATTTTGAAAATTCGATTTCAGCATTATCAAACCATTCAATTTTCATTTCCCTTTGCCCCTTCCAAATATTTATTAAGAGTCACTTGATTTTCGGTAGAAAACGATGCAAAAAATTTAAAAATATAAGAAAACACTGAAATTTTTTAATCATTTTGTGTTGTGGGTTATTTAATAAGGTTAGGATTTTATCGGGTAGGGGATTTGTTCCCTTCTGCAAAACTAGATGTCCAAAAGAGTTATTTCAGATACTCCAAAAATACATTTTTAAATGTTAATCGTTAAACCACATTGATTTAGTTTTTCAAATATGAAAATGTACATGAATTTTAGGCTTGTCCTTATTTTTATTAAAAAATTAATATGTCGTCTTGGTAAACAAAACAAAATGCGATTTAACCCAGCATTTCATTCATGAATCTCTGAAGCATTTGAGCTGTTCCATACAAACCAAAGTTCAAGTAAGGAAACTTAAAACGACCGAAAGAACTGCATATGGCAGTTTTTTCAATATGGTCGTAATGCTTTGGTATGTGAAAATATGAATGAAAGTCATGTATATGTGGTATTAGGTTAGGGCCTGGAGTTTTACATGCATTGAATTGGCGATCGTTACTTACTAGGTTACCGGAAGTTAGATACTACATGAAGAGGAGACCATGGTGATTTTGACAGTCTATATACACCTTGTTTCATGATTAATTGAAATATTTTTTTAGCTCTATTGTATAGTTTCATATTTTAGCCTCTTTGTTTTGACCTACACAGAAGAGTCGGTTGTCTCATTATGCTGTATTGCACCTCAAAGCGTAAAATAGGTGAAAAATTTGTTAAGCTTGGAAATTTTACCAAATTTATATGAAAAGAAGAGTTTTCAGAAATAAGTTTAATAGAAACATGATCAACTGAGTTTGCAAAAGCAGGGCCGGCGCTAGGGGTGGGCAAGCCGGGCCCCTGCCCGGGGCGGCAACGTTAGAGGGCGGCAAATTGGCCCTAAAATTAAATTTCTCAAACTTTTAAACATTTTCTCTTTCTAAAATAATTGAGTTTTGACTCATGATATACTAAACTTTTTTGTTTAAAATGAATGAAGAGAAATTAAAATGAATTTTATGCATTAAGATATTTGGAATCAAACCCCTAACATCCTGTATATATACAGGGTGTTTTTTAAACATACAGCAAAAATTTGTTTCTTTTTGGTTCTACTTTAAGTTCCCTTTCTATTGGAGGTTTTAAAGATTGGAAGCACCTCGTTAAAATTTTAAATCAACATGAAACCTCTAAAAAACATATCGAAAGTCAAAAATCTTGGATTGAATTAAATCAAAGAATACAGTACTCTAAAACGATTGACAGTCATTCACAAAGACTTATTACCGCAGAAATAAATTATTGGGGCGAGATGCTTCCACGAATTGTTTCAACAATAAAATGCCTGCTCAAAATTGCTTAGCTTTCCGAGGTACAAGTGACAAACTTTACGATTTCGGTAACGGTAATTTTTTACAAATTATTCAATTACTTGCTAACTTATGTTTGATCCAGTAATGGAAGAGCATATCCGCAGAGTGCTCAAAAAAGAAGAAGCTAAAGTGCACAATCTCGGAAAAGAAATTCAAAATGAATTGAAATTAATGAAAGCTTTTTAGGCTTTCTTCCGGTTGAAAGATCGACTGGATATGAACTTTCAGCTCTGATACTTAAAAGATTTGAAACATTGGGATTGAATTTGCAGGATATAAGGAGAGAGGCTTACGATAATGGGGCCAACATGAGAGGCAGTAAATCGGGAGTACAATCTAGAATAAATGCGTTAAATCCAAGAGCATTTTACCTTCCATGTTGCAGCCACTCATTAAACTTGGTAGTTAATGACGTGGCAAAAGCATCTTTCGAAGCCGCCAATTTTTTTAATATAGTCCAAAAAATATATCTGTTTTTCTCCTCATCAACTTTTCGATGGACCATATTATTAAAATATGTTTCCGGACTTACTTTGAAACCTCTAAGTGATAATCGTTGTGAAAGCCGAATAGATGCATTAAAACCACTAAGGTATCAATTAGGAGGGTTATACGATGCTTTACTTGCTGTTTGTAATAACTCGGAGGTTGACAACTCTATAAGAGTTGAGGCTTCTGGACTATTAAGTTGTGTTAAACAATTTAAATTCTTATGCTGCATTGTAATTTGGTACAAAATCTTAAATTGTATCAATCCTATAAATAAGCTCTTGCAGACAAAAGACTATGATTTACCATCTGCTATGGAGCTCTTTAAAAATTGTAAAGATTTTTTCAAGGATCTTAGATCGGACAGAGCCTTTAATGAAATGCTTTGCGATGCTCGAGAACTCGCAGACGAAATTGACATACCAGCTAATTTTGAGCTCACCCAGCCACGTCATAGAGTTCTAAGAAGGAATGTTAATTTCGACTATGAGGCAAAAGATGATCCAATAGAAGATCCTGCTTTGAAATATAAGGCAGAATTTTATTTTTTTACATTAAATAAAGCTATCAATGCACTTGAATCCAGGTTTGATTTGATCAGTACCCACAGCAACTATTTCCAATTTTTATACAATATTTCTGATTTAAAAGATATTTCTCAAAACGACATATAAAGTATTGTAAAGATTTAGAAACAGTGTTGACTGATGGGAATTCATCCGATATAAACGCGCTTGACTTGGCAGACGAGATAGTAGCTGTTTTGGCTTTGCTAAACAAAAAAGAAAGTTCAGTTGAGATTTTAAAATTCATATCAAACTTGGATTTTGCTCCCAATCTTGGTATAGTTTTAAGAATATTGCTGACTCTCCCAATAAGTGTGGCAAGTGGAGAAAGAAGTTTCTCCAAATTAAAATTAATTAAAAAAGCTTTACGCTCCACAACTACCAAGGATCGACTAAACGGCTTAACAACAATAGCCGTCGAACATGACCTTGCTGAAAAAATTAACGTTAAAGAAATTATAAAACAATTTTCAGAATTAAAAGTGAGAAAAAAAAAACGCCTTTAATTTCAACTCTCGGATTAAATGCATTTTTAATATGTAATACAGTTTTAATATTTAGTGGTTTTATAATTTGTTTTACTTTTTTTTAAATATCTGTTCTGTATTTTATAATTATGCACCAGAAATGACTCTATCCTTTTTTTCTGCGCAACTCTAATTTTAATTTAGTGCCAAAAACATAAATAAATAAGTTAGTATTTTTTGCTAATCAAAACTTCAACATTGCTGATGATTGCAATTTTTTTACTCGTTTTATTTTACCATTAATTGTGGAAAGGGCATAGGTTCTCTTTTAATTTTTGTTATAAAGGGGCGGCATTTTACCTCATTGCCCGGGGCGGCGAAGCTGCTAGCGCCGGCCCTGGCAAAAGTTCTTTTCTGCATCAGTTATGTAACACTATTTATTAATCTGTTATATTTCAAGTTAATCAGAAGTACAAAATTTTCTGAAAAATCAGCACCGATTATTGACACAAGGACGGATGCAATAAGAAATTTTCAATTAAAATGTGTTAATCCTAAATTTAAATTTAATAATTTCATTTTTGTAAGTATGAATTTTTGTGTTATTTGCTGCCAATAATTTGAACACTTCGGGAAGTGACCTTATGAATGTACAACTGAATGCTGTGAAAAATTAAGTTATACACTAAAGGAATAGTATAGAAGAAAAAAACATTCAAGCAAGTTGCATTATAAATTCAATTTTTTTTTAAATGTTTGTATTTGTTAGGAGACTATCTATGGAATGAGATGATTAGATGAAGAAAAGGGAAACTTGGGAATGTAAAATAAATACTGGGTTCTAAAAAGATTGATAATACAGATAAAGAAATCCATAATAGAATGGAAGGAATTTTGAGCTTAAAATTAACAATACAAACAAACAAGAAATTTTCTGAATCAGTTTATTTATCCTTTCACAATGATATATATCCATTAGCCAGTACACTGTGAATAAAACTGTAAGAGACAAATGCGCCCGATACAATTGTTACTAACATTTATATTAATCTAGTTTTTGACAAGAGAAGAAATGCTTCAGCTGAAATAATTTATAGGAACTTCATAAAAATTAGCAATTTAATCAATTGTATTACAGCAATGAGTGCGTTTTCATATTCATTCACAGTAAAGTTATTGCAACACAGATAACTTCGAGTGAAAATAAATAAAGAAGAAAAAATAATTGCAGATGAAGCAAGAAGAGATAACTTTTTACTTTGAAAGAATTCAATGAATTCTGTGTCGCAATCATTTACCAGTAAACAGCTTTGCAGCCTTTTTCATTTAATAGTTTTGGAAGAGGAAATAAAATGTATTTATGAAATTATAACATATTTCGTCAAATTAAAATTTTTCTTTTGTTATAGCTTGCCATGGCTTATGGTTTAATGATGATATTTCAAGTACTACTCTGCTTGGCTGGTTTTTACTATATTTATAAAGTAAAAACAGCTTTGCGTCTCGCCATAAGTTCAGTTATGGCCAACTATAATGCTGGCAATTACATTAACGTAATGTTAAACACTGTGCAATCAATGGTAAGTTTTATTATCTAACATCAATTTATACATATATTTACGATTAGAAAAAAATGTATTCTATTTGATGATAAAATTATAAATGTTGTAAATCAAAAATAATCAAAAACGTACTTGATTTTAAAATTATTGTGTAATTATCTTTTTAGTTAAAATGTTGTGGCAGCACAGGTTATTCCTCTTGGTTCCTTACTGGTTGGGCTGATAATAGACCTAAAGTTCCTGAAAGTTGTTGTAAGAACGTAGTTTACTGTCACAATTTAGAACCATTAATGGTGGAAGATATACATAGAAGGGTAGATATTATTTACTTGAATGAATTATATAAATTACATTCAATATATTTTAGAAAAAGGAATGAAGTATACAAATTACAGAATTCTTTAATGAAATTAAAAAGTGGAAAAATAAAAATGCTTCTTTTGTACCACCTATAAGGGGTCATAAAAATAAAATGTTTGAAATGAAAGTAAATAATGTAAATAGAGTTGTATTGAAAAATTTGAATGAAATTTTTATGAACGTAAATCGTAATGATTTAGATGTGATTTAATTTCACATGAAAATATATATAAATCGGTGCAAACATTCATGGCACTCTAATCTAATTTTGTCTAATACTAATAATTAATCAAGTTCATTAAAAAAAAAATCCCACATACTTAGTTTTTTTTTTATTTATTTTTATTTTATTAAATTGGAGTTAAAATAAATTTTATAGATAATCAAAATAATTTAGTGATAATGATTTATGAGCTCCTATGAATAATTCAGGCATGACAAGTCAACAGTTTAAAAATTTCACTATTAAATTAAAAAAAAAAAGTCTTGAAAAGATAATTTTTGATAACAAATTAAAGTTTTAAAAATGCTCGAAATATATTAAAAGCAATATTCGTCATACTACTTAAACACATGAGTAGCAGCTGAATGTAATAAGACCTTGCCGAAATAATATACAGAATTGTTTCAACAAAATCTGTGTAGTTTAGTCAATAAACTATTAGTAAAAAATGCAAACAAATAGGGATTTAGAGGCCATAAGAATTTCTATAATGACTAATTTAGAAAGATCACATTATAACTTAGAAAGTAATATGTAGCATTCACCATTTTATTTTAGCATTTTTTAAATCTTAAAAAATCATGCATTTAAGCCAGATCTAATTCTGGATTAGTTTTAGACTGAAAAAAATAAGGATATAGTACATATTATTCCTTAAATTAATTCTATATAAATAGCATGAACTAGCAACAAAATTAACAAGTGATTTAGATTTCAATAAGGCAAAAGTATATTTTACTGTTATGTAACTAAAACCAAATTCTTTTTATTATCAAACAAAAACATTCTCCAGTTCAAAAAGTGGACATGCAATTTGAGTTGCGCAATTGAAAAACTAGATTCATTTATTTTCAATAGGATGCTTTATAACACATCTGTTTATTACAGGGATGTAATTCTAGCATAGAATTCCTCGCTAGTTCAGCTAATGCAGCTAATCTAGGAATACTGATTTTAGCAATAACCGCAGAGGTATGTATATTATTACTACAGAAGGACTACAATTTTCTTTATTAATTATTTTCTAATTAAGAACTTAAGTTCTATATTAATTTAAATTAATATGGTACTTATTAGTCATTTTATGAACTTTAGATTTCTGATGAAAATAAAGTACAGAAAAGTTTAGAAATACAGAAAAATATTAATACCCACTCCATTCTATTAGCATTTAAATTCAGATCAAATGGGAAAATAATTTATTAACCACTATGCATATATATAGTTTTAGAAGGTGGCCGCCCAACTTGTCTAGTGGTTAGCGTAACTGATTACGGATGGGGAGGACCTGGATTCGAATCCGGGCTCGGGCATGTATGTACTTTCTCTTTCTCTCTCGGTGTTTCTTGTCCTTTCCTCAGATGATGGATGAATGTGGTCCACCCTATAAATGGGTTTGTGGTGGTGTGGCGTGGGCGATACTACTTGTACCTCCGTGACTTGGTTCACAGGTGCCCACCCGGTAACGACAAAATGAATAGCAGTTTCCGACCTTGTTGCGGCAAATGGGCTAATGTACTATACTTGCTCAAGGGTGCCCGCCATTAGAAACAAAAAAAAAAAAAGTTTTAGAAGGTATGGCATTTTTGTTATTGACATTTTTAAATATTAAAAACATAGTCCTTAAAACTCGTATTTAATGATGATATTAAATCAGTTTCTCAATAAAATTTATGTGATATCATAAACCTTATACGACAATTTGTTCTGCTACAATATTTCTTGACAACTTTAACCACTTTAGAAATGAAGGAAAAATTTAACAACAAAAGTCATGCATTTTCCCTAAACAAACTGTTAAATTGTTAACTATATATACATCAAATCGTTTTCCATGTTTTTTGTGATAATAAGGTATGTCAGTTATAATTATGATTTATAAATAAAATTAGAATTTAGTTGAATCATTTTTAATTTTTGCTTCTGGACAGTATAAGTTTTATGCAGGGGAAATTGTTAATTTTTTAGGTTTCAAATATAAACTTTCTGGGAAGTATCTATATCTTTCTCAAGGAAAACTCTTTTCTTAAAGACTAACCAAGAAACTATTGAAATTTTGAAAGCACTTAAAATTTTTTTTTAAGGACAAAATTTTCATGAAGATACTACTCGTAGAAAGTTCACAATAAAACTAAAATTTTTAAATAATAAATTTAGTTTTCAAGGTTTAGATCAAATTGTTGGACTCCATGATTCCAAACTCTGACCTAATATACATTTTATACCTTTAGAATTTTATTTCTTGATGAAACATATCAATGATTCTATCTTTTCAATTTTTAGTCATAAGTCAGCAGCCCATCTTCACCTTCTCCACAGCCATTCTCTTCTTAATCTTGATATTTTTGAAGGCAGGTTTCTAATTTTGTTTCTAGATTTCTTACACGTCCTTTTTGCAAATTGCAATGCATCTTCAACACATTATTTTGTAAAGAGACCTTTAGACTTTTTAAAGCTCATTCCAATAATCTCTACATGTTTTAGAAAAAGGCTTTTAAAATATTATACCACGTACAAAATTAGTATATAAACAAGAACGCATACATTGCCGTAATAAAGTTTGTTTTGAAATCTTTAATTGATTTTCTAAGAACTTCCCATTTGTGTTGTAGACGGATAATCGTATCCTTTCTTTGACACACACATATATATATATATAATCTTTCAATAACTTCTCCATTAATGGCTTCTTCCTAGTTACCCAGGAAGGAAAAAAAAAAAAAAAAAAACTTTTGAACTCATTTGATTTATATGTAAGATGTCAGGCATGCTGCCAAAGATGATACTAAAATATTTGGCATTTTTAATATCCATCAAAAGCCTTATTGTAGCATGGTTGGGAAAAGAATCATAACCTTTACCAGAAGGTAGAGGTTTCTATATACAACCTTATCCATCGTGCTCAATAATGGCGACTGAGGTACATTAAACAAACCACGATCATAATGTTTATCAAGTGAAATGATAACATAGGGTATGGAAAGTCATGACTGGAGTTTACTTGGTTCTTGCTTCTAAAATGTACAGCTTGGTCCAGCCATTTTAAGACTTGGTTTGTTTGTTCCTCAAATTTTTTTGCACACGAGATCTAATTAGACAGGGAACTAAAGTTTTAAGTGGATTCCAAACCACTACAAGCATCTAAACTTAGGTGGAATTCGAACACACGAACTATTGAACTGAAAACAAGAGTCCCACTATTGTGGTAATGCCACCTCACTGGGTGCCTAACTTTAAAGGATGCTATCAGGTAAACCCCTTGTAATATTAAGTTTAAAAGTACCAAAGCCAGCCGACATTAGCAAAATACAATATTGATACTGAATACTAAGTTATATGAATTCGTTTTGTGTGATGAAAAATAAATAACTTTTTAATCTCATTAGAATTTGAGTTGACTGACTATTCTAGCTTAATTAAGGGTTTTCTTAGACAGGATCATATTTTCGTAGCTGTAGAAAATTTTCCTTTGTTATCTATTAATTTGTTTTCCATGCTCTCGAAGTGGCAGATTCTGTTTATCCAAATATATAATTACATCAAAGTCTTTAAAAGATCTCATCATTTTTCTATTACAACTGCTGTCTAGCTAACTTAACCAACTTTCAATTTAAAATTATACTAACTTTTGAAATTTTTTACTCTCCAACAATATACCGATTTCTTCTTCTCTTGAGCTTGTCAGATATGTGGCACCTCTGCATTGTTGCATTTTGTACCATGCTCCAAGCCCAATTTTTTCCTAGTTCCATTGTTTTGGGTCACCTACTTTGTTTATAAAGTCTGATAGGCCCTCAATGGAGTTTAAATGTAACTCTTTAGGATATGGATTACCTAGAGTAGTGAATCTTGTAAGGGCAAGAGAATCACACTCATATAGGATATGATGAGCTGATTCTACCCCTGCGTGGCATTTCCTACAAATTGGTTCCTGTTTAAAAAGCCCCATTATATGAAGGTGTTTCCTGAAATGATAGTGCCCAGTAATGAAGCCTACAATATATACCGATTTGGAATTTCATGGTTGCGCGAATTACCGGAATAAGTTTCTACGATTCTTGAAAACCAGCTACAAACTTTGATGCATTAACCGTTTGAGTGCGCTTCGCTTGTTATGCATCAAAAAATGCGGAGAAGCGCTTCTCTTGTTTTGTTAATTAAATTACTACGCATTTCATTCCGCACTTTTAGCATATATATAAGAAAACTCTTCAGCATTCAAACGGTTAATCCAATATGTATCTATCTCACAAACAACGTTCCAGAACACAATTTTGCTTTTCAGTGGTTCCAGAACTTTTTTTACCAATTGACCGAATGATATAAAACCAATCAGACGTCAATGTCGGTTTGCATCTTTAACTTTATACTTTTAATTGAAATAAATGGTATATCTTTATTTTGAAAGAATATTTTAATTGAAATAAATGGTATATCTTTATTTAAAAAATATTTCTGGATATGAAAGTTCTTTCTTAAAATTTTTATATTTTGAATTCGTAAACAATCATAACTAAAGAGGTTGTAATGCCTTATTTGATAACCGAAACAAAACTTATGAAAGTTTGATTTTCATTTTGATTATCACATTAAGTTAATAAATCTTGTTATATTTTTTAAACACATAACTTGTCTTAAGTATGAAGTGAAAAAAATTAGGGAACATAGATAACACTGGGAATTATGATGGATCTATTATTTATGTATCATGGGCCCATACTTTGAAATTAGATAACAGCAGTCCTTGAAATTACTTTACGTTTGAATGCTCTCAAACTATTTACTCTATATCTTAGATGTGTTATGGTACAAGGCGATTAATCACATGATTACATATGATAAATTATGATTATTCACAATCTACATTAAATTTGGTAAATGTGATGTATTTTTTGTTTAAGGAATGATGTATTCTATGTTAATACTGTCAAAATGTGTTTCAGAAAGCATAAATTTCATTTTTTTTGTTAAAATACTTATTTTAATGTTATTATTTTAATTGGCATAACATCATAGGTCACTAATCGGCTTGAATTGTTATGATACATATAAAGATTCATAAAGGTTAAAAACTTTTGGATATTTTTAGGGTTATTTTCTGTTTTGTAAAGAACTCTATTTATTCATATAATGCTTCTTTCACTGCGTGTTTGTATATATATAATTGAAGTAATCATTTTTGGTTTTGGCACTGTCTGCCTAACAATTACAGATAATTCTTGTATTAGATTCAAACACCAACTTGAGTCCTTATTGAGCACATTTGAAGCATGTTGAGAATATGATACATATTATTTATATTAAATATTTTTTATGAAAATGTTTGCTTACTTCTTGGTAAAAAATTATAATAGATTTCTTGCAGTAACTGTTAATAGTAAGTAATAGAAATTAACAACAAAATAGATAAATGAAACAAATTAAAATAACTACAAATATGTATGTTTAAAAACACTAAAAATTGCTAAGGGTATTAAATTCAGGAGATAAAAATAATAATTTCAAAACGTAAAATGAAATAATTTAAATTTTTGAATATTAAGTATGTTTCTGTGAAACAGAATTTTGAAAGAGTCATTATTTAAAAGTAAATTTCATAAAATAAGATAGTTTGCTTTTTAATACATTAACAAGTAAATTTTTTTCCAGTCTTTTGGTATAATAGCTTGTGCAGTGATGTCTATTCGGTTTAAAAAATTACAAGAACTGAATTCTGTTGCTCCTGTAGTTGAAAGAAGTATGCCTTGAAAAAATTTAGAAGCAAGTATTAGAATGATGTTAGATGAACAAGAAAATTATTTAAGGAAAAAATATAGACATATTTTAATTAAAAAATTAACAGTTAAAAAACTGTAAAAAGAAAACGAGATATGAAAAATAAGTTTATAAATGAGGATGAATGGAGTAAATGAAATATATTCACAATAAATAATAAGCAGAAAATATGAAACGTGATAAATAATTTATTTACATATCAAATAGATAACTCAGCAATCATTTCTTGCCTTCAACCATAATTATATGATAGCCAAACTTAGTTTTAATAGGTGGATCAGTATATACAGGATTTTGTAAATTGCTCACTGGAAGAGCAAAAGCAGCATCTTGAAATGGTCCAACCATGCTTCCTCTCACCATCCATCCAAGATCCCCCTTAAGAAATAAAATGATTAAATAAGTAAAATGAAAACCTCAAAGATGCATCCAGTTTGTTTTAATGAGAGTTATCAATGTAAACAGCATTTATAAATGAAACAACAGTTAATAAATCAATAAGTTTTTTTTCCAAAACATTTTGAACTGATTAATATAATAGAGGTAAAAAGGGAATAAATTATCAAAGAATATTTTTCTGTAATATTCATTTAAAGTGAATTTTTTATAATGGATTCAGTATTTATATTTCAAATAAAAGCATAGTTTTAAAAAGAGATCATTGTAATAGTTATGAATCATATTTAAAAATATAAATAACTAAAGCAATTGTATTTTTATTTATACAAAAATTTTCATTTCATTTACTATAAAATTTTTGTACATTTATATTTTTCAAACAAACAATTTTGATATGAATGTAATATCTGAAAATTTTAAAGCTGAAATTCTTAGGAATTAAATTTTGGTTTCAATAAACATTACATTTGGTTACAATAAATAATATTCTCCTCAAAAGGAATTGGATTTTATAGATAAAATGTTATCAAAAGTCAGAGCATAAAGGAAGAGAGAGGAGAATCAGATTTGCAGAAATTTCAAACACACAGCACCCATTTTTAAGTTCCATATTTGTAAGTTATACAATTTTTATATTCCAAAACTCTTTATGAATCTAGCGTTTACTTGAATTCTCAATTATGACAGGATTTGCAGTTATTATCAAGATGAGAACCAATATAAAATAGTAAATACACTTTACAGTACCAATATGCATTAAAAATCTTATGGCTATACAAGTGAAACGAAAAGTGACTAATTTAATACAGTAGAATGATAGTTTTTACAGACTAGTGGCTAGTCCCTACTCTGACATCAGAAACAACAGTAATTTTTATTTCCATTTATGAACTAAAATTTTGAAAAATTTCTTTTCTGACACAAATAATTTTCTTTTTTATTTCTTAAAAATTTCTTTTATTTTTTAAGATTGATATTTTTCAATTTCCGTTTGATTTCTTTTTCTATAACACCTAAGAACTTGATTCATTCTTAAACAAAAAAGAAACATGAGCAAGCAGTCCAGATATTGAGAAAACAATATTTGAAGATACATCGATATTAGACATTTGATGGGAAAGAAATGTGGTACAAAATTTGATGGTTATCATACCCACAGGAATATAGAAAAGGAAAAAACTATTTAAAAGTTACCTCTATTGTTTTGTAATTGGTTTTGTTTTATTTGAACAACTTAATTTATTAAGTTTTGTTTTCCAAAAGGGTTATTGAGTTGGTTCCATTGAGATTTGTTTCCAGATTAGTGCTGAATCATCACTGACCTACAGAATTCTTGTACCAATGACGTTGTGCTTTATAAGGCAGATCTACAGCTGTTGGGACTTATTACACATCTTATTAAATATTACTATAAACAATGCAGCCTTGGTTTTTAAAATCGAACTCCTGCTTTCCTCATGGTTTGGCATAACAATCAAAGGCTCAAAAGAAATAATCCATTTGGATATATAAAAGCTATTAATATTGTCTCTGATCCTGTAGAACGGCGACATTCGACACAGTGTTTCTATCCTTCTGAGGGACTTCATGGAATATTTTACCATATCAATCTTCCTATTCCAGTAAACACAAACAGAATGATCTTCCAGTTTATCTTAAACAAATGCCTCGTGAGAGAACTAATGATATCTCTAGGGACGCTGTTCAGATGTATACAGATAGCCCAAAAAATTATAAACACTGTACAGGCAGTGGTATCTATATCAAATCTCAGGATCACAAAATAAAAATCAAGAAGTAGAATCCCAACTTCTGTTTTTTGTAGCGAGCTTATCACCATCAATGAGGGATTAGAAATGCTCAAGCCAATCACTCATTATTGTGACATCTGGATCTTTACAGATAATAGAAACTCAATCCAACACTTGGCTAACTGACATAGAGTGAGGGATAGTGTGGGAGTTAATGTGCTCAAAAATTTAAAATACATTTCCCTGTCCTATCAAATCCACCTTCAGTGGATCCCCTCTCATTGAGAGTAATGAAATAGCTGACACCTTGGCCAAGGTGGGTACAGGTAATGTCATTGAGACCACTGCACTTCTTACTGGCTTAGAAATTTCTTTGAGAGCTAAGAACTAATTTAAAACCATATGGCTCACCATTCCAGTTCATCACTGATATAGAAGCAGTCGCCCAGGGATGTGCAACAACAACAGAATTCTTTGAAAAAATGAGCATGTTTATCAATTGAAGTAAAAAAGTAAAGATTAAAAGTAGAGGAAAAAATATTAAATAAGACAAAAATAAAAAATATGGAATTCTAAAGAACAGATTCCCAACTATTTTATAAACTCTATAAAATGGTCAGGAATCTGTTCTAACTATAAAAAGTCCCTGAAAAAAGAAAAAGCACCAGAAGATGTGCTTCCACTTAAAATGAAAAGGATGGATATTCCAGTTGATGGTAATGTCATTAAAGAGAAATCCTACTGCTTTGTTGTGAAGCTGAACATATTTTTTAGCTTCAAGATTTCAAGGCATCAGATGGTTGATTAGAAAAATGATTCTAAAACAGACATGGTTTGAGCTTTAGGCGAATAGCAAATGAGAGCGATTTTGCTGGTAAAAACTTAGACCAGCAAATTCACCACAAATTCGCCATGGTAAAACAATGATGTTCTTATGCTGTTAAATTAATGAAACTTTATTTACATCATAAAGAATTCTTGTTAAGGTTTTGTCAGATAAGCAATATCAGTTTTGAGAAATTATGACTGCTTACATAAAAAAACATTTGATTTTTACTTTCTCTCTCTCTCTCACACACACACATATATATTATTTATTTATACTGAAACTTAAAACGTGTACTTTCTAGACATGTTTTTAAAATTTGATGAGTTTTAGAGAATATTGAAAATTATCATTATCCAACAAAACTAGTGTATATTTCAAACTAAAAATTTGTGATAACTTTTTATTATAAATTTTTAAATAAAATGTGAGCAAATTATCAACACAATTCAAAAAGTAGTATTAAAATATTTTCCACATAAATTATTTTATTGAAAACATATAGTATAATAATGCATTACTGAATTTTTAAAAATCTACATTAATTTTGCAATAACACAATCTCTCTTAAATTTCTTTATATATATATATATATATATATATATATTATTTACTTTTATCATGTAACCAAACATAAATGGTACTTACACATACAGACTTCAATAAATGCTTTCTAAGACATTAATTCTCAATAAAATATGTATGGTATTGTATAGTTACATTCACTTAATTTGGCTCAGCAATATATATATATATATATATATATATATATATATATATATATATATATATATATATATATATGATTTGTAATTATTTTAATTGCTTCTACATTTTTAAAATATAAAAGAAATTATTTTTTTTAAAAGAACTGAATCCTCTCTAAACAACCTCAGTAACATGAAATATATAATACAGTTATTACTTTTTTCAGTTACAAATATATTAAACACAAGAATTAATTTTTTCTATTAAATAAAGTATATTTCAATGTAGAATATGTTCTTCTGTGCCTTTTACTTAAATTAATTTAAATATAATGAAAGGAAGATTTTTAATTTTAATTTACTTCTTTTTCATAAAAAAAATCTATATTTTGAATTGATACAAATTATAAACTACTACAGATTTCTTAAATGTTTCGCAAAGTATACAGCTTATTTCATTAAGTAAAGCAGTTTTTTTTAATTTGTCAATATAATTTCTATTTTTTGAGTTCCATAAAAACATATTGCAGTAATGAAAAATATAGAATTCATAACAGAATATGCACTGTCACTCACTCCTTGTCTGGCCTTATCTTCACTATATTGTGCAGCAACTTCATTGAATTTCATACCAGTTTTTAATTTCTCCATAGCCTCTAATACTTTAGATTGCTTTTCACACAAAATATGGCGAACCTTTAGAAAGAAAAGTAAAAATAAATGTTTAGATGAGCTAAAATTGATACTTACAAAAATAAAAATAATTTAAATAAAAGAAGCAATATTTGAAATGTAATGAAAAATATTTCGTGTTTATTATTTAATGGGTAACAAAGAACTATTCAACTATGTGTACTATGTATGAAAAAATTAGCCAGGATTAATAAAAAAAGAAAATTAATGGGGAATGCCAAAATTTTCAGAAAGTGCAGTGCTTATTATCTTCAGGTTAAGGAAGACAAATTGGAAAATATCGAAATTTTGCAAATAGGACATAACAAATTTAGTATCTAAAATTTCAATATACAAATAACAAAAGCAATTAATACATAAAATTAATGCATTAAAATTTAAGAAAAGAAATGGATTTAAGTAAGTAATGAGACAAAAATGTGGAATTAAAAAAATTATTATAAAATATTATGTTGAACAAATATAATTCTAGCAAAATGAGAATTAGAGCACTGGTCTAAAATTTGATGCAAAAACACAGCAAATTAATAATTGCAGACAATTAAATATGTAATAAAACACAAACAGATTAAAATATGAGAGGAAGATATATTTAATAAATTTAAAGATAAATTTTTATAATTAGTAAAAGATCAAATTTAATATTAATTTACTTGTAAATTAAATAACTTAAGTAAAAAATTATGGCAGAAGATAAATGTATTATAAATAGTACTTGTTATATACCTTGTACACTTCCCTGTACCTAGTCTTGAGTTGGACTCTACCAATTAATTAGAATTATTCAGGTGAGTCTTTTTAAGTTAAGAAACAGGGACCAAGAAGACTATACTTGACCTACCACATACAGAAGAATTATTTCACTTGGAGGACATTGCAACTACCACCTATTTAACCTGCTCCAGTCATCTTTAGTGAAAACAGAGAGTTTTTGATTAAGTTGACATTCAAACTCACAATTTTCTTATAACGAAAATGACACCCATTTTTAATGCTTTGTTAGTATTTATTTAATATAAAGAAAGAATATATTATTCGAAAAATAAGGAGATTATCAGGTAAAATATGAAATGAAAAAAATTAGATACAATGATAAGGAAAATAAAGAGAGAAGATTCATTCGAAATGGCAGAAGAAATTCCTGTGAATTATTTTCAATAAATTTAATAAAAACTAGAATATTAAAGAAAGTATTCCCGAATATGCCTCGACAGCAAAAATATAATAGTTGCTAATATAAAACTCAAAGAAATTGTGATTTTATCGTTCTACTGTGGCTAGAAATCAGGTTCATTAGAAGAACAGAACAGGTTGCATAAATATACCTTAAGAAACTTGGATGCTTTTAAAAAAAAGGCGATACTAATGTGTAATTATGAAGAAATAAACATTATTTAAAATATTCAATTAAAAGAAAAAAAATATACACTTCAACATACTGATCATACAAATAATAATTTTCTAAGAACATTTAATATTAATATAATAAGAATAAAAGGAAAATTTTTAATATCAGTAATGTTTACTTTTACTGAAGTACCACCCTTGCTCTGTTTTGTAGTAGTTTCTTTGGAATCTGCTGCAGCATTATTTTTGCTTTTACTTTTACCCTTTGGTGCCATTCCAAAAAATTATAAAAATAGTATAAAGTTAGCCTGTAAAGTAACTCCCCTTGAATTAAACTATATTTTCCTTAATATATTATTATATTTTCATTTCATAAATAATTGACCAACAACACACAATTCTAACATGAAACAAAATATAAATAAACAAACTATAGTTTCAGTTCAGTTAGTTTCATGAGACGGAATAGCCAGATTCTCTCATCTTATTATATACTTATCTTTTACATCCTAAATTGAGGACCAAGATTAAAACAGACGTTATATGTTTTGAATTAAAAAATTAAAGTAATTATGAAAATTGATTTCTTTAACTAAAAATAAATATGGTGAGGGATTAAAAAGAAATCACTTTTCACTGACACTCAAAAGAGTGAAAAAAAGATAATTTGTCCCCAAATGTGTCCTAAAATTAATCGATTAATATAATATGTAGGAATTATCGATTGTAAATGTCTTGAAGGAAATGTGATTGCTAGTACGTCAACATTAGCAGAAAGTTGACAGTTCGTTCGGGACAGGTTTCGTTTAATCTATAAGCTATAAAGTTTATTATCTTAATTATTTTTGTGCTGAAGTAAAAATTTTTAAGCATGCATTATCAGAAACTTGTTGCTTATATCAACGATTGTGAATGACTGTTTTGTTTGTAAAATGAAACTTGACATTTCAATTCAGGCAAGTAATCTGACAGGTCTAGTTTTCCTAAGTGACACGTACCAAAATTTTTTAACAGCTGCATATTATTTTGTACTAAATCCCAATTATTGTAATTAAGTTTTTAAAATCAAGCCCTATTTGCAAAATGTATAATTTTTTTTATTTAATTTTATTTGTAAATAAAACAAAGGAACATGCGAGATTTGTTTTAGTTATCCTGTTCCAGATGTTAGGGAATATTTCAAAAGAAACTGATCTTAGGAGTGTAAAATGATATTAATTCCCTTAAATATTAGTTTTCTCGTTTGTTTTTAAAAGTTATAGAAAATATTAATCTTTTATTTTGATTTAATTATTTTTTAACTTGTACATTTGATTGTCTGAATTAAAAATACTCTACGATTTTGAATTTTTATTATAGACTTTAGTTCATTAATTTTCAATAAACTTGATTATTGAATATTTTTGATAATTTATCTAAAATTATTTAAATCTATTTATGATAATAAATGATAATTTATTGAACTTTTTCTTGTTTAACTACATTTGATTCTTGCCTTTGTTTGAAAGATTTGTTTTAATTTAGAAAAAAAATATTTTTATATAGTTTATGTGATAAAAATTTCATTTCTATTAATTTTTTGAGTAAGGAGCCATGCTTAGCGTTCTTCTGTTATTAAATATATTGTTTGTGAAGAAATGCAACTACCATTTGGACTTTATTGTAAAAAGAGATCATTAAACATCATTGTTAGTAGTTACATTCATTTTATACTGATATGAAATTTGTAGTTTAACAGTAAAAAATATTTTGACATAATAGTATTCTGATATTTTTTTAAATTTTATTTTTAATTTCAATATTTTATAATAAAAAAAATTAGTTTTAAATTAATTTTTAAGATTAATTTTCAACAATTTTGTATGTGATTGCCCCACTTTTAAGCAAATATTTAATTTAAATTTTGTAGTAATTTTTTAAAATATGTAGTAATTACATGTGTAAATCCCGAATAAATTTTCGTTTCGTAGGAATTTCATTATATATGTATATAATGTAGCTATTTATGATAATAAATGTGTATAGGACGTATCAATAATTTCCCTAATTAATATCTTCAATATGACTTTATTTGATATTACTTGATTTTATTTTAGCAAGCTATAGTTGAATTTTACTAGGCTTTATTTTGTAATGCATTAAAAAGGAAGTTATAAGAAACCTCTTAACTGTATCTACCTTCTGCTATCTTTGATATATTTTGTGTGAAAATTATGGAAAAAAAATAAAGATATTATTTTTTTCTATTATTAAAGCTCAGACAAAAGGTGGAATTATACTTTTTTGTTACAGAAAAAATCCATAGTTCAACTTTTTCAACATATCATTTAGGAACAGTAGAACTATTTAAATAATAGAAAGTATTTGGGGTTTATGTCATTACATTGAAAAGAATATGATCAATAAGTTAGAACCTGTAATTTATTATTACATGGTTTCATTTCTGGAATATAGAAGGCTTAATACAAAAGAGGAAATTCTTAATAATTATCTCGAAAAAAGTTTTCACTGTATTAACTAGATTAGCTTTTTAAAGTGATGTTTTTGTTATAAAAAATTTGTTTTATAATAAGTACTAATTAAATTATGTTTTAGATTTTTGAAACTTAAACATAAATGTAAATTTTAACTAATTAGTTTTAACTAATTAATCTGATTTATTAACTAATTAAGTAATAAATCAGATAAATAGGAAACTGTGCAATATTTATTAATAGAGAAATCAGCTTAAGGCAATAACTTTAAATGAAATCAAACATTTGGATTTGAAGATTTATCTCAATTACTTTATTTTGGTTAAAATTCTTTCATCCATTTATCATTTATTTAGGTTATTGCATCATCTATGTAGTGTTAAAATCATTTTAATGATCTTATATTTTGTACTTAATTAAAAAAAATTTTTTCTATAAATCAAGGATTGCGATAGTATTTTTTTGTGACAATTATTTACAATGAAGGTTAGATCAAAGATTCAAAAATAAAATGCAGAATGTTTTTCATTTGTTGAAAAGGTAATTTTCAAGACATTGATGTTAAATTTTCTGTTGTCATAAATTAATTCTTTATCATGATAAACTTTTCAAATGCTTATATCTTTACTCTTATAAAATAATGTACTTATAGGCTTAGAATGCAAGAGAAAATTCTCTTAGCTATAAGATATATCAATATTATATATTTACTGGTTGGTTACTTTTTGTTTTCTTTTCACTTTTCTGAAATTCCTGACTTTTTTAGTTAGGAATAATTGTACATTTATATTCATTTACAGAAAATGTGTTTAAGCATCTTCAAATATAAAAGTGAATAATGTATTTACTTGTAATTGCAAGTAGATATTGTTCACTTGTAATTAAAATAAAATTGACTGATTTTTGCACATTGAAAGAGGAAATAAAGTTTATTAATTAAGAATAACATATTAAATAAACTGTTTTAACAAAGCTACTTTTTAAATAATTAAAGCCAAGAGGTTTAAACTTGGATAACTATTTTATATTTTTCTTAACATTAAAAAATAAAAATATCAATATTATATGTTATTTCATAAAATAGTTTTTAAATAAATAACCTAATTCTATCATTTAATGTTAAATATATTTTACATGACACAGTATCCTTGTTATAAATTTAGTTTGTATTATATGTAGTATTGCTTACATAATTAACAAATGAGCTAATTTGATTTTTTAATGGTTATCCCAAATCTTTACTTACATTAAATTCTGTAATCTTGGAGCTTGTTTTTTACTCTTGAGAGTTTCACCTTTCTCCAAATGTATTATAATATAATATATATTTGAGTGTTACTGGATTCAAAATTATGCTTCTTTAATAATTTAGAGATGCATTTAAAAATTAATGAACTTGATGTATTCAAGCAATCTTCTAAACTTATTATAAATATTTAATATTTCATTTTTTCTTTAGTATGAAATTGACTAATTCTGTTGTCTAATATAAATTTTTAAATTGAGATTGTCACATAAAATATTATATAATTTAATAAATTGTATTTAACACATAGACAATAAATATTGTTATTCTATATTTTTGTTTTATAGGTTTCACTTGAAAGTTTAGTGAATGTCAGATACTA
Organism: Latrodectus geometricus; assembly: GCA_026290005.1. Lineage (NCBI taxonomy): Eukaryota > Metazoa > Arthropoda > Arachnida > Araneae > Theridiidae > Latrodectus > Latrodectus geometricus. The sequence goes on along the minus strand of JAPDSC010123457.1, from coordinate 156,767 downwards.
CTGTTAGTTATGGCAAGCTCTACTGATGTACCAACAGTAATATTGGACACGAAAGAATATGACAGCACTAATAATCGTGAAGAAAGTAAAACTGAAGATACATCCCATGATACAAAAGAAGAGACTATATCAACACCTGCATGTGAAAAGAAAAAGGAAAAAACTGAGAACGAAACCAATTCCAGTATTACTAACAGTATCGAGTCTTCCAGCCGAACCAATATTCAGAGTGATATTTCACCATCAAGAGTGAACTCAAGCTTCCAAAACTTTGATGAAAAATGTGTGAATGGTGTTAAAAGCATAAATAATGAACCCAGAGTGAATGTACTTGGGAATTCTTTGCCATTCACTCCTGAAACTTGGACCGTGACTAGTGATAGTCAGATTTGGTTTGAGTGCAGCCAGTATAATAATACTCTTAGAGCATGTGGAGGAAATGTTAGAGGTTTCCAACCACATGCGTCAAAACTCAGCAATGATCATGTCTCTTGCAACAATATTTTCCCTAATATGCCAAGTACATCTTCATGTCCTCAGATTCCACACTCCAATAATCCAAACTCTATGAATTATAATAGAAATTCACAATATGTAGTTCATCTTCATGTGAATCCTGGGGAAACTATTTCGTTTGATATGGGTGATCATGTGCAACTCATTCAAGGTATTTTTCTATTATAGAAATTTTAATTTGTTAATTTTTAAATCTGTAGCATATGCAATCTAATTTTTTCTATTATTTTTATATCATGACTGATTTTTCTAATTTTAATGCTATTTGATCAATAATATTTTATTCTAGTTTTCATCTATTTTGTCATTATTTGAATTTATAGATCATTGTAAATTTCTTTAATAAAAGTAAATCAGTAAAGTACAAAGTATGTTTTAATTATCTTTTGAGACTCAAATATAAGTTAATGTTAATATAATTTAATTTTACAGCATGTATAAGTATAAATCATTGAAAATCTCGATATTTTAGAATCTACTTGCTTCTATTTTGTTAATTTTATTTAATGCTTCAAAAGAGTGATACAAAGTTGATTAAAAAGATTTGTTTAAAGAATTATTTAATTTTTCAAATTCTGACAGTGTTAGATTTATAAATACAAAACACCTTTAACTGAATTCATTTTCTGCACCATAACAATAAAATCTATTGTTATGGTGCAGAGAATGAATGATTTGACCATAAAAACTACGACCATAATTTTTTTTATGCATTTCTTATTACTTGGTAGAAACAAATATAATAAAATATTTCAAAATAGTAATAATTTTGAATGAAAAAAGTGTAATTAAATATTTATATAATATTTAAAATTTAAATAAAATTAAAATTTAGTTAATAAAAATTATTTCAAATTAAACAAATTAAAAATGCAATGTTTATTTTAATAAACTACTGCAATTTATTTATATCCGTAATATGATTTTCATATTTGAGTTTCAGTATTCCTTTGTTGTCTTTCAAAAGTCTATATTCACATAATTTATTTGGTATAAAAAATAACTCAGCTAGAAAAGGAAATAAAATAATGAACAACATATGATTATTTCAATCACTTCATGAAGTTCTTTGTTTTATCTTTTTTTTTATTACATAAATGATTGTAGAGTGGCAAACTAAACTAATCCCAACTAAATGTTATTGCAAATATTTAAAAAGAAAATACTTGATTATATTAACTTTTCAGAATTCCAAAGTAAATCTTAAAATGTCAGTATCACATTAATTTTATATTTTATAGAAATGTATTTGTTTAGAATTATAGATAGCCAGGTAAATATCGGCCTTTGGTATTCCAAAATTAAATTCCTGTGTATTTTTCTATAGTTTATGTAAATAAATATTAAAAAAATACTTTTTAAATCATAAAAGCTCTTATCGCTCTAAAATCGTCTATGAATTATAAAAATAATCGTGAAAGTACAATGTCATTCATGTGTCATTACATTATATTTACTATTTACAATTAACATTGTATCAAAATATAAAATAAGTTGGAAAGATTTTGTTTTGAAAATTCTTATCATTTGTTCTAAATATAAAATTTAAAATATATGAAAATGCTTTGTGTAAATTAAGTTAAAATCAATGTACTACTGTAGTGATAGTGTAATTCAATAACATTAAAGGAATATTGTTTTTAAGCATGAGATTTTTTATAATTTTGTAGTAGTAAATTTAATCTCTTAAATTACTTAAAAAAAATTGTGGCTCATTAATAAAACATCCTTAAGAAAGTTGTTTTTAATTTAAAATGTTGGCAAATCCATATATCATAAGGTTTAATTATGTGCATACTATATTTTAATTTGTTTTATTAAATTAGTGTATTTAGGTTTAGAAATTTTATTTTTAGAATTTGAAGAATTTCCAATGCTCATTTGAAATTCCTTTTTCAAGAGTGAAATGAATGATTATTTTTACTATAATGCATTCATTATTTGTGTTAAATTTATTATTAGGACCAACTCAAATTTAATTCAATTTCATTCTTAGGTTTTCATTAATTTGTTTCTAAATACACACAATATTGCAGGTCCTGCTACAGTGCGAATGGTATCCAGTAACAATACTCCTCCTGTGCCAATGCCCGTGCAAGTCCCACCTGGACACATGGTGCAACAAATAGTGGATGAGCATGGAACATTAAGACACATAATACTTTCTCCCCAGCCTCCAGTAGCAGTAACAGTTGGAAATCCTTATGTGAGTAAATAAGATATTTTCAATGTAGTTATTTATACCATGAAAAAATTCATTTGCTATCATTAAAACTTTACAAAATAAATCAAAATATCTTATATAATACAAACACTGAACTGGCTTCCTAATGGTTAGTGTTCTGTCTTTCACAGTTCATAGTTTTAAGTATTACTTAGGTTTTTGTATTGAATTACTTTAGGTTATATTACTTCAGTATTGTATTATCTGAAGTATTACCTAAGGTTTGGGTGTTTGTGAAGGTTTGGAGTCCACTTTAAACTGTAAATGTAGTCTAATTAGTCACCCTATGTATTGAAAAAAAAATTATTGAATGACAAATTAAAATTATATAATACAAATCAAATCTTTTTATTATAAAGGGCATTCCATACATAGAAACAAAAATTCGTACTAATTGTACTGTCATAATAATACATTTTGATGATAAATTATGATTTTGGTTTTAATAACTATTTTTAAATTGTCATTCTATACATCCCAGAAAAGGGATGTTGGATAAAACAACCATTTCTTCGTTGTGTGAATGGATTACTGTATTTTCCTGTATTTAATTCATTGGGCTTGTGTTAAAAAAGTTTCAAATTTCATTGTGCATATTATACACTGCGGCAGACAATCTGATAAAAAAATGTTCTTTTTCAAGAAAAGTTTACAGTAAAATTTAACCCTTGTATACAAAACATTTGATTTACGGATTTACAAGCTAACAGCCCAAAGCAATTATTTTTTAAAATTCTCTACTTTAAATGTATAAATATTATGTAAATTTAAAAGAAATTGAATTTCACCATTTTAAATATCAGGAATATATATATATATATATAT